>JAJOZX010001527.1:667500-682500 GCA_023014485.1 Bathynomus jamesi
TTCAACGTACCATAAAGGAACGCATGCACCGATATTTTACACATAAAAACACATACAGATATATAAACGTTCTCGATTCATTGGCTTCATCCTACAACCGTTCACACCATCGTACGATCGGTACAACGCCTAACGATGTTTTAGAAAGAGGCAAGCGCCCGAGAAGAGATGGAGTGCCGCACCACCACCACACTGCGCGTTTCAAAATCAATGACTATGTAAGGCTGTCACGTTCGGGAAATAAATTCGCGAAGGGTTTTGAGCAAGGATGGACACGCGAGATTTTTAAAGTTAGGGCTATGAGCCTAAAGGTGAGATAATGATGTATTACGTTGAAGATTTGAATGGAGAAGAGATCTCGGGAGGCTTTTACCGCGAGGAATTGCAGAAAGTGGTTTAATTTAGGAAAAAATGTGTTTAAAATTGAGAAAATTTTAGGAAGCAAAGGTACAGGAAAGAGAAAAATGTACCTGGTGAAGTGGCTAGGTTACCCAGAAAGCTTCAATACCTATATAAAAGCTGATGCAGTAATGAAGCTTAATTAGTATGCAGCATGACTCCTAACCATTTCTACGTCACACTCCGTCCTCCTCGTCCCTGTCTGTACACCCTAACAACACACTAGCCAACTTTGTAACAGAGCTCCATGGACCCATTGATTGGGTCGTGATTCGTATGAGGTGGGGATATGTGAAATTCAGCTGGACACCCTCTTTTTAAATATTGATTATAAAGATACCGTTTTTACGTTCTTAGAGACTGTAATGAGTGTGCAAAAGCCGGGTTAACTCGGGATGAAACTATACGTATCGCCGGACTAAGGTTGCACAGTTTTTCAGTACAGAAGTAACACTAGGACCGGGCGTTATGGTTCGGCTGAGGATGTTGTGAGAGACTTAAACGAGTTTAAAAAACTCAATCTTACGAATGATTTATTATACGAAATCGTAAACAAAGGAAACCCTGCACATACTCTAATCCTAAAATCAAAGGTTAACAGAAATCTTAAAGACGGAAGAGTGTTCAAAATTATAACCGAGGGGCGATATCGATCAGCCTTCCAAAGAGACACCTTTCACGAGGCACCGCATGACTTGTCCACCTTAGTGTATCAATTGAAGATGGAGAAATTGGATAAGCTCTCAGCCTCCAGACATGTGCTATATTTACAGCAATATAGCGGAACACCAGTTTGTTGGGGATACCCAGGCACGCCTGCTACGCATAGCTCACATCCCCAACCATAGAGGAAGGAGTTTGAGTATTACATATGACATACCCCATTATGTGAATGTCGCAACTAACCTAATAACCAATATCTCAATATATATAAGAACGATTGAGGGTAAAAATTTCCCATTCGGTGACGGGAGCTTAACAGTGAAGCTGCACTTTCGACGCACTGAGTTATAATGGACAGAAAGCCTTTCACAGTATACCGAGGGGTGAGATACCAGCGTGGTAGTGGACTTGGGTCCATTTTTTCATCCATACTACGCACCGCTGTCCCACTGTTGAAGAGGGGGGCCAGGTACCTAGGGAGGAAGGCGTTACAAACAGGTTTTAACGCGGCAGAGGACATATTGGCTGGCACTAAGCCTAAAGAAGCTCTAAAAAACATTTAAAACGTACACGGGATGAAATCATCAAAGATGCGAAGAGAAAAATGCGTGGTGGCGGAAAGAAGAGATCTGTCAGGAATAAGGGGTTACCAACACGTGGTGGAAAGAAGAGATCTGCTAGGAAGAAGTGGTTACCATCACGTGGCGTTAAACGCAAAAGGAAACCAAAAAAGAAGTGCTCAAAGCGTATGAAACCTATGGCTGATCATTTTTTTAACTGATATAAGCTGAGGACGCTACTCTCACGAATCATAGATTGACTAATACTCGTCGAGGGAAGGTGGCACTATTTCTGACTCGTCATGGCACGTTTCATTCATCCGTGTAGTTCACAGTGCTGTAAATCGGAACTGTCCCTCTTTGATATGCCACCTACTCAGGTCTCTATTGAACATAGTGACTTTATTACAATTAACCCGTTAAACACAATTAGTTCACCCAGTGCCCCTATAGAATTCGTGATACCCAGCTCAGGCCCTTACTTTTTTGACCCGAGTTGCATGCACATGTATGCTAAACTACGCATGCCCATTCTGACGGAACGGACTGCGATGATAGTTACGCTGCCTACCCTGAAACCAACTTTCTACACTCCATATTCAGTCAGTGTGACGTATATTTAAATCAGACTAACATCTCGGCAGGCACGGGGTACTACCACCTACGAGCCTATCTGGAAAATGTCCTCAACTTTTCAAAAGAAGCGAAGGACACCTTTTTATCCGCCGAGGGGTATTACCACACTAAAGATGAGAGAATAAAGGATAAATTTAAAAATTCTAAAAAAAAGATATACGAGTGTTTTGGACGCCTGCATACAGACTTTACTTTCCAGGAGAAGTTGCTTATGAACGGGGTAGATATGAAATTGAAGCTTACCCGCACGCCCTGAGATCTGCATAAATCTGGGGCTGACCAAGAAGAAGGCGCGAAACCCGTTGTGATACACATCATGGAAACGTATTTGCGTATACGCCGAGTGAAATTAAGCTCCCCGAAGCAAATAGAAATTGAGAAAGATTTGGTACATGCCACAGTGAAATATCCAATTAACAGGGTACAGATCAACTGTACACGATTCCCGCAGGGCTGGCATCGAAACAGCTAGAAAACATTGCTCTTGGAGTCCTACCTAAAAGGATTTTAATTGGAATGCAAGACCACGCCTCGACGAATGGAAATTATAAAAAGAGTGCCTTAAAATTCGAGAATTTCGGCCTTAAAAATATTACTCTATACGTAAATGGCATCGCCTGGGTGGGGTAATGGATATGGATTACTCAACAGATGCAGTGTTCCCGCTCTGCGCGAGAGCTTATAGTACTTTGGCTCATAATACAGGTGCGTGTGATGAACTTGGTTTCGGCATAACACAGAAAGAATTTGTTGAAGAATTTAACATCTACTCATTTGACATTACGCCTGACTTAACTGCTGGCGTAAATACGCATTTAAACCCCAACAGACGGCACCATCTCAGTGAGGCTGGAGTTTGCCAAACCTATAGACGCGCCTATTAGTGTACTAGTATACCTCGAGTCGCAAGCCCTAATAGAAGTAGATAGATTTAGGAACGTCACCACAGATTTTTAAAATGGACGCGAATACACTCCAGAGAGGATGAAAAGTGACTGTTTCGCGCGCTCAAAATTTATCGGTGTTCGCGAAGAATGAAATATTGAAGCTGCAGTACGAGAAACTGGTACGGGGTTATCGTTAACACCGACATTGTGGGGGTGAGGGGATTCATTGGTTTGCAATCTATTTTAAAACTAAGGAAAGAATGTACTATTTCGATTCACTCGGATTTCCACCGTGGAATGACTCGACAACGTAATTTATCGCACAGCTAGACGTGCCTGAGATTATTTGGAATCCATATCGTTTCCAAGGATATTATACTGAAACATGTGGATTGTATTGTATTTTGTTTCTCATGCATATGTCACGTGGGAAGGGATTTATGAATTTTTTAAAATTATCCGATTTATGCGACACAAATATGAATGATAAATATGTATGCAGACAGATAAAAAAAGTTCTCATACGTTAGCACCCCCTGTAAAGTGTAAAGGTATATTGTGTAAACCTATATATACATTTGTATCCATTAAGAATTGGGCACTGACCCTTTTTGTACATGATTTCTGCTGGATTTGTTGAATGTAGGAATGAACAGGGGGAGAACGGTCTAGATCTGGATGCATATTTAAAAGGTTTAGATTCTTCGAAATACCCTGAACTTTGGTACAAAGGGCTTGAGAGGTACAGAGCTGAGCTCGCCTACAGTGTTCATCCTGAAGAGTCGTACCTCTATATAGTGGATAGGTGTCGTTACGACTTGGTAGAATATTTCAATTGCCGCTATGCCGAGTGAAGAAGAGTTCACGATTGAAAAGTTCGGGGCAGTAAGAAAAAATCCCCGATTCGAAAGGCATGATTATAAACTTGTATTTAATGTTGTGGTTAACGATGACATTTTTGTGAGTGCTTTTGATTGTGTTCTAGCCGTGCTTAAAGATAACTTTCCCGCCGAGTGTAATGTGGGGACAAAAATAGTATTGAACAATATGAAAGCCATTTATATTGAATATAGGCCACCGTATCAGTTAAATGGTGAAGTGATGCTTGGGCGGCTTTACTACATCGTACAAAGTAATGGCGATGTTGATAAAGACTATCAAATGCGAGTTTAGCGTTTTGCACCGTAGAACGTAAAGACAATATATATTTTTCCTGTAATATGATTATACGTTTTGTATATTTCGAATATAATTTAATATATATGTATATTTTTCCTGTACTAATATATTGATCATACTATGTTTTGCATATTTTCAACATATTTAATATAACTATTTTTTCCTGCACTAATATTTTGATAATGCACCGTTTTGTATGATTATATATTTTCCATTCTATTATTTGACCATATATATGTCCCATTGTATATCCATTAATTCAGCTAAAAAAATGATGTATTGGTGTTTTATTTATTTCTTCTACGCAATTATATAATTTGTTTGGTTTCGGCTTTCAGAATAGTTTAGTTAATAAATTGCTATTTGTCAAATCGGTCTTCTAAGCCTGATGACGAAAAAATATAAGGATTAATTAAATACATGGGGCAAACTGGCAACTCAGCCTTCTAAGCCAACTGGCTGGATAATATATGCTTTAATTTAATAAATAAAGAAATCTGACACCTCTATTTTCTAAGTCAACATTAATATATGGAATAATTAAACAGATATTGCTATCTGGCAACTCAGCCTTCTAAGCCAGATGACGGAAGAATATAAGGATTAATGAAATAAATATTGCCATCTGGCAACTCAGCCTTGTAAGCCAACATTAATATATGGTTTAAATAAATAATTAATGCTATCTGGCAACTCAGCCAACTGGCTGATTAGGGGCCTATAAGAGAGCGGCGGGATGGCTGAAGGACTCATATGCGCTTGGCTCTGGCCAAGCGAAGAACCCTCCTCCTCTGGGTTCCTTCTTCCTCTCTCTCTCTCTCTCTCTCTCTCTCTCTGCCCCTTTTTGGGGTGAGGCCGTCCCACTCTCTCCCCAAAGAGGCTCCCCCTCTTCCTTTCTCTGCCCCTTTGGGGGGTTCAGCTTGGGGGATAACTCCGCCTCCAAGTTGCCTACCCCTTGCAACCCCATTTTGGGGTTGGCAACAAAGGGTTGGCACTCCCCTTTGGGGGGTTCAGCTTGGGGGATAACTCCGCTCCAAGTTGCATACCCCTTGCAACCCCATTTTGGGGTTGCAACAAAGGGGGTTGGGGGTTGGCACTCTTGCAACATTATGTAACATTTGCAACATTCCTGCACTCGTCCATTTTGCCACCTTGCTACTAAAGCGTACTATCTTCTTTAGTGATTGCTCCATAATCAACTAAAGCAGCTGAAGCCAAACCAGCTGCTGCGCGATCTGAAATTCCTAATCTATCAGCTTCCATCGCTACAGTAAGCAATGGAAGTCTCATTTGACCTTGTATGGCAACTGACTCATAGTCTGATTCACTATGATGTGGGTCTAATTCATATTGTGTGGAAGTACTCTCTACATCTGAAAAACACTCTATTTCGGTTAAAATAAGAGTCCTTCATTTCTCTTCTTTTAACCATTCCTTCTTCTGTCCGCAATTTCCTAGACTGCATTTTTTAAATTCTTTTTGTCATGACTTTATCAACGTCCCCTATTTTCATTGTACGCGTCGATCGCTGATCCTGTAAAAACAGAAGCTCTTTTGGTACCTTCAGTTCTCTTCGACAGGTGCATATTTTGTGAATATCTTCGCAGCTCTCAGGACAGCCAAAGTTTTGATGGGAGATAAAAAGGCATTTACAGACACTGATATCGAATAATTCTTCCAAGGTGTCATTAAAATTTTCCCTCATTTTGACTACTTTTTGATCTACTAAGATCGTTTGCTTTGCCGATGAACCGCTTTAATTTGATATAAACTGATTTGTCAGCTATTGCAGGAATTGAAGCTTTTCTCCAAATACAGAGTATATCTTCAGTAATTTTGTTGAAAATATCAGTTATGTGAAGTCACTGAAGTGGCTTCTTTTAAAGAACATGGTATTGGCCCACCTGTTTATTTGTTGGCAATGTTGTAAGAGGAAGCTCTTGTGCGGTTCCAAATATAAAATGTGGTTTTGATTGACTCCTTGTAGCTCTAATGTTTGAAGCACAAGCCAAATTTGTTACTAATTATCAGAAATTATCAATTCCAAATCCAACAAAAACCTGAAAAATAAAAAAATTCATTAAATATCTGAAACATTTATACGAGGTAGAAAATGTGAAATAAAAAAATTTTGCTTCAGCAAACGTTTTTGTAAAAAGAATACTTTTCGAGTTATGAAGCGTATAATGACTGGCTGGCGGCCATTTTTTGGGGGAAAAATGGGGTACTTAGGATGAATTGAAAATTTTTTAATTCTCATATTCTTTTTTATCACCCTTCAATCCATCTTATTACCAGTGAAGCAATAGTTGAAAATTTTTTCACCCCACCCTAATGTCCATATACGTTACATGTAAATTTTGACTTGGTCTGCAATCGATATGGACCGTGACTTGATGGATACCGTAATGAAATTGACTGGATTCTTTGGATCTGATATATTTGCATGTCCGTTATAAATAGATATAGAGTGTAACATATTTGTGGATAGTAGTCTATTATGACTTGATCCTCTGGATCGAGAGATTCTATCTTTAGTTTTAAACCGATAATTAATTATTTTTAAATTGATAATTATTTAGTTTCGTAAAAATTGGTCGTTGCCAATTTACCGGCAGTTTTTACATAAATTTCTTATGTTCTTGTGGTTCGGAACCCACGTAAAATTGTAGGTCCCCTCCGCCACCACGGAGGACATACACAATACACGATTACGAACACAGTTAGGTAGACCAGCCATGAGTGGATCCTAGGGTCTTTGTTGGTCTGAAACATTATAACATTATAACATCTCAGATGCAGTACAGGAATCTGGATTTGAAAACATCTAAACATAAATATATACATTTAAACAGCGAACAATTTGTAAACATCCAAACAGCATATCTTATAGAGCATACTTACTCCAAGCGGAAACTGAGCCGACATGGTTTTTTTTTCCTGAATGAGATAATTTATTTTCTGTGCTGGCGTGAATATCTCTGTGGATGTTGAGTAATGCTAGCCCATTTAGACGATCTTGAAATTATAGAAAGTCAATAACAACTATGCAAAAACGTATGCAAATGCAAAATTTAAACCTCAACTGGCAAAATTGAGCGTCCACTTTTCAAGGCACCCGTTTCATAATGGGATTGAACTCAGAATGGTCCCCTGAGGTTTTTTCATGATACACACAGACTTTGCATGGATCCGTGCATGAAAAAACTTCAGGGGGCCATTCTGAGTTCAATCCCACTATGAAACGAACATGTTATGTGCCTTGGAAAGTGGACGCTCAATTTGGCAGTTGAGGTTTAAGTTTTGTTTTTTGGCTAAAAATACAATAGTTACCCCCTTTTTCTTCGATGTATTAAATCCGACGTGAATGCGACGAGTCTTTTGCTTATATTGAGGTTCTGAATATAGTTGGGCTGGGATGCTTTAAACCCTAGATCCTGTCCCAAAGCTGGATCCTATCTGCTTTGAAGAGAGCTGGTGAAGGAAGCTATATTTATGGGGCCTCTTTGCGAGTGACTCGTTACCCACGTCGGGCTAACATCATGAAAAATTAAAACTATAGTGTTTGTTCCATGCACGGTCTATGTGTATCATATATATATATATATATATATATATATATATATATATATATATATATATATATATATAAAATATATATGAACGATTACTCAAAATTTTTAGGCACATGGTATTAAGGTAACGTATTAAAATGAATTGAGAACTGGTTAACAGACAGAAAAGAGTTGTAATAAATGGATCTGCGTGGGAATGGACAAGAGTAACTAGCAGGGTTCCGTGTTGGAGCCAATTTTGTTCGTTGTTTATGTAAATGATCTCGATATTAATTTGATTAATAAAATTTCGAAATTCGCTGACGATACTAAACTCGGCGGTAAAGCGCATAGTCGATTCGATAGAGAGACGTTGCAAAGGGTGACCGGTAAATTCGCGGCAGAAAAACTCGCCACGCCACGGGAAATTTAGCCGCAGGAAAAATCGCCGCGAGGAAAATTCGCCGCAGGAAAAATCGCCGTGAAGAAAATTCGCCTCAAGAAAAAAAATTAAAACGATTTATAATTTTGTACTTAGGGTTACACCGTAGTAGTGTGCCCGCAAAATGGTAGAGTGCATATGCAAATGCAATGTTGATCAAATGAGTGCCAGTGCCAACCCCCTTCCCCCAAAGCTGGGAGAGTCCACCTACCCTCTTTGGGGGAGAAGGTGGGACGGCCTCACCCCCCAAAGGGGTATACCTAACCTAAGAGAGAAGAGAGAGAGCGCATCCTTTCACCTGGACATCCAGATGCATAATGAAAGTTCAGGGTAGCATCACTTGGCTTAGAACTCGAAATTCGCCAACTGGCTTAATCAGCCAGTTGGCAGTTGGCTTAATCTGCCAGTTGGCTTAGAAAACTTAGAAGGCATAAATGGCTTGTATATATTAATAACCTTCGGGCGAATTAAAAGCGCACACAAACGCACAAACACTCCCCGACTATATATACGCCCATAGATCCCCTATTATTACACACACACACACACACACACACACACACACACACACACACACACACAACGTATATAAACAGATGCATGTAAAGCCCCAATAAAAAAATATATACGAGCATAACCACCACAAAAAAACACCAATCGTCTAAGTATAGCTTATCATCACCTAACCAAACCCACCTTACTCACGGCTTTTACTTACCAGCTCCTGATAGACCGACAAGGTCTCTAAATATGACCCAATTAATAGACAAAGCTATTAAGCATAAACAAATACATTTATGAGGCCAGGGGGTAGACCGACAAGGTCTCTAAATACGACCCAATAGACATAGCTATTAAGCATAAACAAATAGTTTATGGGACTAGGTGGTAGACCGACAAGGGCTCAAAAAAGGGCAACGTTAATAGTTTTTCTATTAAGCTTCTCATGGTGGAACACCACGAGGCCATTTTAACCCTTAACCGCCGTGGTGCCCATATTTGGACACCTTCAAAATAATCGAAATATATTGAATAATTATTGTAATATCGTCTGCTACGCCGAGGTGGCCTTTCTTGAACACCTAACTGTAGATGCCAGATACTTCTTTCGGCAATATCTCGGTTTTTTTTTTCATGGCATTTTCAAACGACGTTTGCCTTGAGGAATTGTTAGTTCAAAACCAAAAATATTTTGAAGAATGGAATCATTTACAGGGAAGATACAATGTTCTAATAATTTTTAGGGCAAAAACATATATCCTGGATTGTAAATAAGATTGCTTTTATTTAAAAAATATATTAGCATAAATATTACATGTCATTAGAGTATAGTGCTCAAAAGTGAGCAGCTAGCCATGGCAAAGTCCCCCCTGGGCAAACGTTTTCTTCCATAGATTGAAAATTTTTGGGAAACTTTTATTTTTTTAGAATAGTATTGATAGATATTTGTAGACTAAAATTTATATATATATATGTATGTATATATATAGTTATTATATATATATATATATATTTAATATATATACTCAAACACTCTTTCCAGGAACTAGTGGATTGGGGGAGAGGGGAGATAAGATTGCGAAAGTTAGACCTTTTGTAGAACATCTAAGGGCCAAATTTAGGAAATTCCAATGATTAGAGATTTATGTATTGATGAAAGTATCATCCCTTTCAAAGGCAATTCTTCACTGAAACAATACCTTCCCAAAAAGCCACACAAATGGGGTTTTAAAATATTTGTATTAGCTGATAAGGGTGGTATGGTTTATGATTTTATTCCATATACTGGCAAAATTGAGCCAGTTGATGATCCTACTGTTCCTGACCTTGGGGCTAGTTCTAATATAGTTTTGCATTTGACACAAAATATTCCACATGACAAAGGGTATAGATTGTTTTATGATAATTGGTTTACTTCTTTGCCATTGCAAGTATTCTTAGCTAAAAGAAAAATATGGTCTTGTGGCACTGTTCAATCAAGAAGGCTACCTGGTCTATCATTCACCCAGGATAAAGAAATGAAAACTAAGGGTAGAGGTACATTTGAAGAGTGGGATGCAAATGTAGATGGAATAAGAGTAACAGCAGTAAAATGGTTTGATAGTAGAGCTGTTACAACTTTGTCAACCTTTGCAACAGCAGAGCCTGTTGTTCAGAAAGAGAGGTTTGACCATCACCAAAAGGGAAAGATATCCATTATTTGCCCCAGTATTGTACATGAGTATAACAAAGCAATGGGTGGTGTAGACCTGCATGACCAATTGGTATCCTTGTATAGGTTTTCTTTTAAGTCTAAAAAGTATTATCATAGGATTGTTTGACACCTGTTTGACATGGCACTGGTCAATGCTTGGCTACTGTACAGGCGATCATGTGATGATATGAGTGTTCCCCGTAAAAAACAAAATATTTTGGCATAATTCAAGGCTAGGGCAGCTAAATCTTTGATGTTTTCTGGTAAAGTAACTAAAAAATGTAAAAGGGTGAGACCATCTATAGAAGCCACAGAAGAACCGAAAAGAAAAATTGTTAACCAAGGTTTACCTATACCTGAAAATGATATAAGATTTGACAATCTTGGCCATTTACCTAATGTTGGTTCAGTTAGACACATGTGTAAGATGATTGGTTGCAAAAGCAGAGTTATGACACACTGCCAGAAATGTAATGTATATTTGTGTATTACACAAAAAAAGAATTGTTTTGCAGACTTTCATACAAAAAATTAGTAAAGTAATATTCAAATTTCATTATTATATTTGCAGAAAAATGTTTGAATAGTAATAAAAATAAGTCTTAGCGGTTCATTTTCCATAAAAATGTTTTGTATTAGTTTTATATTTTAATATCAGAAAAAATTGTTCCAGATTTTGTGTTTTATTCTCCGTAGATTTTCACAATAAATTTGTCTCGTGTGCCTAGGTGCCCAAAATAATCCACCTTCATTAATTCATTAAAAAACAAAAATAAATTAATGTAAATACATACATGCCTTATTGACTCCTGTTAGATCACAATTTTCAACAATTTAATTTTTTTCAGAGCTAAATAAAAATTTAGGCGGTTAAGGGTTAACGTTTGGTAGGCGATCTTTTAAACAAAAAATCGAATAAGATAAACTAAGTTTAATGTCAAAACAAATTTTCACCATAATATACAATTTTGTCCTTAAAATATAACAAAAAAGCATTAAAATGATTTTTAAAACAAAGTAGAAATTAAATTAGGGGGTAACTATTTTATTTTTCCTCTTTTAGCCAATTATTTCGTTTCAATGCAAATTTATCTTTAATATACAATTTTATCCTTAAACTATAATATAAAGAGCCTTAATATGATTTTTAAAACAAACTAGAAATTAAATTAGGGGTAACTATTTCCTTTTTCCTCTTTTGGCCAAATATTTTGTTTCAATACAAATTTATCTTTAATATACAACTTTATCCTTAAACTATAACATGCACAGCATTAATATGATTTTTAAACCAAAATAGATTCTATTTCGGGGTAACTTTTTCATTTTTCCTCTTTTGGCCAATTATTTTGTTTCAAAACAAATTTATCTTTAATATAAAATTTGTCCTTAAACTATAATATAAAAAGCATTAATATGATTCTTAAAACAAAATAGATTCTATTTCGGGATAACTATTTCATTTCTCGTCTTTCACCCAGTTATTTTGTTTCAATACAAATTTATCTTTAAGACACCAATATATCTTTAAACCTTATTACAAAAAATATTACTATAACTTTATAATAAAAATAGATTCTATTTCTGGGTAACTTATTCGTTTTTCCTCTTTTACGCAACTATTTTGTTTCAATACAAATTTATCTTTAAGACTCAGTTATATCCTTAAACTATAACATAAAAACGTTAATGTAATTTTAAAACAAAATAGATTCTATCTATGGAATGAATAAGTCATATTTGGTAAAGACACGCCCTCAGAATTGGCGCTCGTCCAGTTACAACCCAACGGGTGGAGCATTAGAACGAATCCAGGATCTCTGGTTGGCAGAAAGTCTCGCTCTCACACAGGAAACTCGCGAATCGAATATTGTGGGTGGGGCCAATCGGGGTCGCGTATATAAAAGGAAACATTTTCAGCTGGATCCACAACAGTAATTTTATCAACGTCTAACCACACATTCTCTCATCATGGACACTTCCAGTCAGACACATCAGCTTTACTCTCCCTGCAATTGTTTGAAGACGGGGACCTCTCTGCAGGGGCTAGGCTCCATCTTTTCGCAGTGACCGACTGGAACGCTCTACTTTCAACGCAATCCATTGCAGAAATTTATGACGGCGAGAAAGAACCAGCAGAAACACCCTCATTGAAATGTGAGTAATTACGTAATAATTTAGTTTGTGATTCATTCTCGGGCTATATATATATATATATATGTATATATATATATATATATATATATATATATACACACACACATCGTATCATTCAGTGCTTAACCCTTGGAAGTGTTAGTTAATTTATAAAAAGCCATAATAAACAAAGTGAAAGGATATCTGCCCAGGGGTTCGAGACTCTGCGACGGGGCTTAGTAGCCCAGCTAATCTTCCTTCCTGAGAATGTCAATTAGACAGTGAATTTTATTAGGCGATGAAGGTATGCTTTGAAAGCGAAAATTTATTACGCGCTTGTTTCCCTGTACGTGTTAACTTAAAAATTTATAGTAAGTTCTACAGGATGGTTTTTAGAATTACTAAAACTTTAAAGGTAGGGAATTGCTGCGGTACCGGGTTGGCGACACGGTGTTGACAGATAATGCGTAGCACATCTAGCTAATCTTCCTTTTGAGCTCAGTTAGGCTAGTTGCTTTGTGTTTATTATTTGATCGGGGTACCCTATCCTGCATTTTCTCTTATTGTATCTCCTTGTAACTCTCGCTTCTCTCTCTCTCTCTCTCTCTCTCTCTCTCTCTCTCTCTCTCTCTCTCTCTCTCTCTCTATATAATATATATATATATATATACATACAGGGGTTAGACAAAATAATATGAACACCTTGATAATGGCGGTTTTTATTCTTAATATGGAGTTGGTCCTCCTTTAGCGGCAATAACAGCTGCAATGCGTCGGGGAATTGATTCATACAGCTTTTGGACAGTGGCTAGAGGAATCCTGAGCCATTCTTCGAGCAAACCCTGCTCCAGTTCCTCCAAAGACGCCGGCGGTGGGAATCGGCTTCTGACCTGCTGCTCCAACTGACACCACAGATGCTCGATAATGTTAAGATCCGGGGATTGTGGAGGCCAATCCAAGCGTTCTACTTCACTAACATGCTCTTCAAACCAGTTTTTAACGACCCCAGCGGGTGGATTGGTGCACTATCATCCTGGAAGACGGCGCCGCCATTGGGAAACAGCGTTTGGACCATGGGATGGACCTGGTCAGCCAATATTGACAGATAGACCTGGGCGTTAACCCTACCATGCAGTACTACAGCTGGGCCAAGAGTATTCCACGATACTGCTGCCCAAACCATCACAGATCCGCCTCCATGCTTAACGGTTGGAGGTCAGGCAGTCGGGTTATAAGCATCTTTAGGCTGTCTCCAGACGTAAACTCGACCGGAACATGGAAATAGCTTAAAGGAGGATTCGTCGGAGTAGACTACATTCTTCCACCGGTCCATTGACCAATTCTTATGGTCATTACACCATTTTCTGCGCCGCTCAATGTTGATATGCGAAAGGAAGAGCTTGGCAATTGCAGCCCTCCCATGGTATCCAGCTCCATGGAGCTCGCGACGTACAGTTCTGGTCGATACCGGGCTTGCAAGATGCTGGTTAAGCTCTCCAGTCACTTTTGGAGCTGTGGTCTTATGGTTCTTTGTCACAATGCGCTTTAGCACCCGGCGGTCTCGATCACACAGCTTCTTCTTGCGTCCACTATTGCATTTGTCGGTGCTTGTCTTTCCATGGTTTTGGTATGCAGACATGACCATAGAGACTTCCTCTGGATACATTGAACATCTGAGCGGTTTTCGTCACCGATGCACCAGCCATCCGCGCTCCGACAATTTGCCTTCTTTGGAAGTCTGACAGGTCTTTCATAACTGCTAATTCATTATTCACTCAGATCTGTAAAAACAACGTGAGGGTTATAACATGACGTATACACTCTCTGTTACGCATTTAAATAGGTTTGCCAGTCATTTGACCGTTTACTTTGTGTCTGAGCAGTCCGTAAAGATAACCGGTGAAATCGGCGGGTGTTCATATTATTTTGTCTAACCCCTGTATATATATGGAAGTATATATGTTTATGGAAGTATGCGCCTCGATGGTGTAGTGGTTAGCGTTGCTGACTATGAATTCATCGGCCCCGGGTTCGAGACCCGACGGCAGCCGCCGCGCAGCAAAACCCAGCTGTTCATCCTTCCACACAATAAAGAAAGTGGTTGGTAGATATATGGGTACCCTAGGTGGCCTAGTGGGTAATGCGCTGGGCTGCTGATGGGGCGTGGTTCGGATTCCACGTTAAACTGTAGGTCTCAGGTGGAGTGAAAAGTTTGACCTTCGTCAGAATGAACAATTCGGGCGGAAGCTAACCAAAGGTTTATATGTGAACAACCCGGTTAGATCAGCTGCTTGCTGCTTATTATTTGATCCGGGCGCCCTAATCGGCATTTTATCTTATTGTAACTCCT
>JAJOZX010001527.1:685000-874497 GCA_023014485.1 Bathynomus jamesi
GGTAAAGGTTAAATTGATCGATGAATTCTTTCTGCGTTACCCCAATCCCGAGCTCATCACAAGCACCTGCAATATGGGCCAGATTACTATAAGCTCTCGCGCAAAGCGGAAATACAGCGTCTGATGAGTAGTCCGTATCCATAGTCCCACCCAACGCAACGCCATTGACGTATAGCGTTATATTTTTAAGGCCGAAATTCTCGAATTTAAAGGCGTCCTTTTTATATTTTTCATTCGTCGAAGCGTGATCCTGCATTCTAATTAATAACCTTTTAGATAGAACTCCTAGGGCCACGTTTTCTATCTGCTTCGAAGCCAACCCTGTGGGCACCGTGTATAGTTTAATCTGTACTCTGTTAATTGTGTATTTTACTGTTGCGTGTCTTAAATTTTTTTCAATTTCTAATTGCTTAGTAGAGCTTAATTTCACTCGACGCACGCGGAGATATGTTTCCATAATGTGAATCACAACGGGTTTTGCTCCCTCTTCTTGATCAGGTCCCAGATTTATGCAGATCTCAGGATTCGTGCGGGTGAGCTTTAATTTCATATCCACCCCACTCATAAGCAGTTTCTCCTGGAATGTGAAGTCTGTATGCAGACGTCCAAAGCACTCGTATATCTTTTTAGAATTTTTAAATTTATCCTTTATATTACTTTTGTCTGTAGTCTGATAATAGCCCTCGGCAGTTAAAAAGTATCCTTCGATTCTTTTGAAAAGTTGGACATTTTCCAGATAGGCTCGTAGGTGATAATAACCCGTTCCTAGTAATCAGTAAGTTTCACTCGCTTAGAACACTTCTTTTTTATGTCCTTTTACGTTTAATGCCACATGTTGGTAACCCCTTCTTCCGGACAGCCCCCATCTTCTTCCCACCACCACGCATTTTTGTCTTTCCATCTTTGATGACTTCGCCCCGTGTACGTTTTAAATGTGTTTTTAGAGCTTCTTTAGGTTTAGCTCCACTCATTATGTCTTCTACCGTGTTAAAACTTGATTGTAA
Organism: Bathynomus jamesi; assembly: GCA_023014485.1. Taxonomy (NCBI): domain Eukaryota; kingdom Metazoa; phylum Arthropoda; class Malacostraca; order Isopoda; family Cirolanidae; genus Bathynomus; species Bathynomus jamesi. The sequence goes on from JAJOZX010001527.1 coordinate 686,005, forward strand.
CGCTTTCTTCCCGAGGTATCTGCACCCCCCCATCTTCAACAATGGGACAGCTGTGCGTAGTATGGTTGAAAAAATGGATCCAAGCTCACTCCCACGCTGATATCTCACCCCTCGATATACTGTAAAAGGCTTTCGGGTCATTATAACTGAATGCGACGAAAGTGCAGCTTCACTGTTAAGCTCCCATCACCGAATGGGAAATTTTTTCCTCAATCGTTCTTATATATATATATTGAGATATTGGTTAATAGATTAGTCGCAACATTCACATAATGGGGCTTGTCATATGTAATGCTCAAGCTCTTCCCTCTATGGTTGGGAATGTGTGCAATGCGCAGCAAACGCGCCTGGGTATCCCCAACAAATTGATGCTCCACGATATTGCTGTAAATATAGCACATATCGGGGGATGCATAGCCAACATCCAATTTCTCCAATTTCATCTGATACATTAAGCTGGACAAGTCATGTTGTGCCTCGTGACTCAAAACAAGTTGAGTAAATAAATGCATTATAACCTATAATAAAGATTTATTTCCTGTTACTTAAATGGTAGTAGATATAAGAAATACAGTTTATATAATGTATAACGTCATACTGTGATGTGCATATTGTAAAAGCCGAAAAAAATAAGTATACACACATGATGATACAGATACACTGCCTATAAAATATAAACCCTTTTGAATGCAAGAAATTGAAGAAAACAACTGGGACGCATTAAGTAAAGGCGCGAAATTTGTAAAATGCAAATATACCTATATATATAAATATATAAATGTGTGTATTTACAATAGGGATAGTACGTGTGAAAATACACATCTAAATCAAGCAGGAACTGTACAGCGTATTAAAGAAGCAAATTCAATTTTCTCGAATGTTGTTTGGATGCCATTTTTTCAATTACATCCTCAGCTTTGGGCACTTTGCCACGGTGGATGTTCATCATGGCAAGACCCGATAACCTTTCTTCTGACACCGTAGTTCTCAAGTATGTTTTCAAGCGTCGCAAACAGCTAAAGCTACGCTCAGCCGATACAGAGGTTACTGGAAGTGTAAGTAGAATTTGAATTAAACAAAATATATTTGGGTAAAAGGCTCCAAGATTCTCCATGCTTAGCACATGAGAACAGTCTGTGGTATAGTTTCGTTATTCTCTGCAGCTCGCATCCACTTGTGGACCCATCTATCGATCTCTCCGTTGAGATCGCTAATAGTTCCAGGCAGATCTTCAGAGTAAAAATTTGCAGTTTCAGCGACGCGATCGGAGGTATTCTTGTCAACATAACGAGGAATAAGAGCCTGTAAGCGCAATGCAAGCTGTACGTGAGGGTCAAACCGCAACTGTAATTAAAACGGACCATGTTATCGTGCCGTTTGATCCACCTATTTTCACACGTAAAGAAGGAGATTTCAGTTTGCCTGATGAAGAAGCCTTATCCTTGAATTGCCTTAAACGCTTGGAGCTTGATCGAATAAAATTCGTGGTCTCTTTGATGGTGCCTATACAGTTATTGATTTCCTTTACCTTAGCAGCCTCGCTAACAACCAGATTGAGGACAAGGCTGCTGCAATGCGTATAGACTGCTTTGTTGTACACCTCTATGATACACGCCTGCGCACCGTTAGTGTCTCCCTTCATTGCTGCACAGCCATCATATGCCTGGCTTCTAAGGAAATTCAGATTTAGCCCATATGTTTCCACTTTTGACATAATCTTATCTGCCAAGCCTTTCCCAGTACCATCTACAACTTCTTCAAAGCCTAGGAATTATTCATGAACATTTCCCTTCTTATCGACAAACCGAACAAGAATGGTGAGTTGGTCCTTTATGGATGAGTCCGTTGTTCCATCTGCAATAACTGTGAGCATTCGAGCCTGGTTTGCATCTTCGACTATACTACTTCTCACCATAATGCCAACACACGAAATGATCTCGTTCTGAGTTTGCCAGCTTAGATAGATGGCATTACGGGGCAGGTAACTAGATGATGCTTTAAAACTGAATCACCCGCATCAAGTCTGAGTCGCAAAGATGCACGAAAATTTCCATCGTTTTCGAGTGGCGTATCGATAGACAGCGGACCAGAGTCGTGATGGTCATGTAAAGGTAGCCCCTGCGTACCACAAAAAATAACCGACTTTACTATAGGAACTAATCTTTCTCTATTCTTCTTTGCTTCTCTCTGCGAACTAGACAGCAGCTGTCCAGCTACGGAAAATGCTTTCCCCTCATAATGTTGAATAAAGGCCTCAACTTGTATTTGGTTATGCTTATGGTATTGCTGACTAGCATGTGAATCCAGATCTGCTATAGCATCTTTATACTTCTGTAAAGGAACAGATACTAACTTTCCAGCCTTCACATGTACACCTTTACCTACGTTTGGTGGACCAAATATAATGCACACTTTACAAAAAGCGCCAGCCACTTTGTTACTATATGCGAACCATGGGTACTTATCAAGCCATGATAACTGAAACTTACGACTTCGTTTACCTTGTAACACAGATGGAAATGTGTATTCCTTGCCAAGAGTCCATGTTTTAGTCAAGAAACAGTACCTGTTGTCATCATTTAATCCACTCATTTGTACGGCTAGACCAATATCATAACAATTATGCCTATCAATGTGAGATTGTGTGGAGTAGTCTGTCTGATGCTGGATAGAAGGTCTCAGTATCTTTGTCTGTCTGTGCCTGGGATTGAGGCGGTTGACAGACTAGCATAGTTGTTTGGCTGCTTGAGTTTTTGATCTGAGCTGAATCTGATGATGATGTAGTCTGGTGTCTGGAACTAGAGGTATCATTCTCTTCTTCTTGCGCCACTGTATCTGTATGTGTTTTTATGTGTAAAATAGCGATGCATGCGCTCCTTTATGGTACGTTGAACGCTTTCAGCTAAAGAGGCCTTATGTATAGAATTGCTAGTGTAGTAACTGATATTAAACTCTGCCAACTGTTCTGAAAAGCTTGCCCTATAAATTCTCCCCCCATATCCGTACAAAAATAGCCTGGAACCCTGTTTTCTTTCAACATCAGCGTTTTGGTAGCTTTAGCAACTGTTTCAGGCGATTTAAATTTCAGAGGAATTAGCCACAGATATCTAGAGAATACATCTATTATGAATAGGATATAGCGATAGCCATCATTATATACTGAATATCTTTGCATGTCTGTTAAATCCGTTTGCCAAATAGAGTCAATCGAAGCTGCTGTTGTCCTGGCTGTTTTAAACCTTTTTCTCACCGGCTTATGAAGTGTATAAGCATCCTACTCTCGCAAAAACCTCTCAACATCTTTTTCCCCTACTCCAGCATTGTAAACACCTCTGTACAGTCTATCAACACCGCATAGGAGGCTGGGTTAGAAATGTCATAAGAGCGTTTTCTTAATATGTTAGCCATTTGCGTATTTTAGAGACACGTGGATAGGGTTGGCCGTTGTTGTTTGGTCACTTTTCTCCTCTTCAGAGATGCTACCGTTGGGGGTGATGGCGTACTCAGTTGTGGCACATGCGAGACTTGCTCCAAGTCTTTTAACCTATTCAGATTTCCTATCAATGTTTTGGGGACATTTGAGGGGTCGCGCGTCTTAAGGTACCTAAGCGCCACCACAGGCGAAAACGTGTTTTAGATGGATATCACTATTTTCACCCTTCCTCTATCGCGTGGTTTGGGTTATAATGACCTCACAACACTAGAAGTATGGTTGAAAACCTTATGAAGCGAACTACTTTTTTCACCTCTATTCTGTGCCAGAAATCGCACCCAAAGTTCGGCATAATAAGAAAATAAAAAATTAAAAAATATATATATAAAATATAAAATATGAAAATCTATTCCAAAAACTCATCAACATCATTAGCATACTTAGAACTCTAATTTAGCCAAAAATGAACGTTCTAGCTCAATTAATAACAGAGATACTATTGCCAGAATATTGCTGAACTTTGGAGGCGATTTCTGGCGAATTTTAATTTTGGCGCTTAGGTACCTTAAGACGCGGGACCCCTCATTTATTTGTTGTAGTCTTGCTTTAATATGCTTCCATCCTGATGGTGAGGGCCTGTCCCACTTTCTTACCAGATCATGGACAATGTCGACGATATTCGATCCCTGTACCCTTGTTCCTTCAACAGTGACCTCACCTGTATCGGTCCACTGTATGATGGGGTCCTCACTCAATATATTATAAAGACTTAAGCCTTTATTCCTCAATGTATGTGGGAGACTGCTTTTTAATACATGCTCGATGTGTTGCGTTCCGTTATTATTTGGTTGGTCATCTCTAACGTCGGCCCCAGGTCCTATGTTATAATGTTATAATGTTTCAGACCAACAAAGACCCTAGGATCAACTCATGGCTGGTTCACCTAACTGTGTTCGTAATTGTTTATTGTGTATGTCCTCCGTGGTGGCGGAGGGGACCTACAATTTTACGTAGGTTCCGAACCACAAGAACATAAGAAATTTATGTAACAACTGCCTGTACATTGGCAACGACCAATGTCACCATGCTCATCGTTGCCCGCGCTGTGCCTAATAACCACGGGGATCTCTGTCCGATTCTTATAATCTTCGTACTCATGAAGAAATTTCTGCAGAGCCTCTTGGTACAAGATCCTTTTCTTATCAGGTGACTTTTCACTGTTTAATAGGTCTATCAATTCGATTTTCTTCCTTTTAGCCTGCTTTTACGGGGTTCTAGAACCGTGTCTGGACTCTTTGAACTTTGCAGTGAAGCACACACCTCGTGCGGAATCACTACCACTTTCTTCATAATATTAATCTGTCAGTAAAAGTCCTAAACTGAAAATAAGATGAGGGGAATGATCCCGCTCTTTGTACAATAATTCGCTTTTTCTTCCCCACAGTTTGACTTTTACAAGCGAAAGTACGTATTATGTTCTTGTAACGACGTAGGCGAGCCTTCTGAGGGGATTTCATTGGTACATTACATTTTATAACATTAAGGCAGATTTCACAGATGCATTTCATTTATATTAATTCACGGTATTTCTTTAGCCTATTTGTCATTCTGGAATATACACCGTTTCAGGAGAGTTTGGGAATATATTCGTTCTTAGAAGTACCCTAAACGTGTTTTGCGGGTGAAGGTCACAGAGCAAATATCCGTAACGCTGAGTTGTAGCTTCTTTATAAACTCCCAAAAACTCCTTACGCTGATTCGGAAACATTTGATTGGTTAATACCCCAATTTGTGACACATCTCTATGTTGTGCGAATAAGACTAGATATTGTGTATTTAACGACACATCGCGCATGTATCTATTTTTGAAAAATAGATTCTGATTGATAAAGAATATACTTATGTTAAGATGGTGGGAGAACACTGTAAATGTCTCTGCAAACGTTTTATCCATTTCCACCATGAGATCGTCAATTACAATGACTGTATGCTCATTTCGCTTTAACGAATTAACGTCATATACGCCTTTTGTGGAACAAAATATCATCTTGGTACTCGTTGAACACTGATTGGTACGTCGAATAGCACCATATTACTTTGCTGCACAAATTTTGAGAACATCTTCCCCTTATCTTTAATGATTTTAAGTATAAACACAGTTTTACCACATCCCGTAGGGCCAGATATAATACACGTGGACGGGCTTGTGAACTTGAATTCTTCTAGAGATTCCATCTCTAACACGTCACACCCCAGAGTGGAACATTTACAAAATATAACAAAATTTAAGTGTTGCTCCTTATATTCTTGTTTTTCTTCTTCTTCCACAGAACCGTGAATGACGATGAGGTACAGCACCCCATCATCGATATTACAGACTACCCGATGACAGTGTAGTTGTGGTTACAGACTTCGCCCCCGCTGACGAACCCTCACCAGCGACATCTCCACCACGTGGCAGTTCAAAGCGGAGGCACGATGATGAAGAACCTTCTACGTCAGGTATAAAACGTGCCAGGAGTGTACCGGTTGCTAGACCCCCAGTAGTAGAGCCCCAGCCCTCTATGTTTTACGACACAACCTCCACACTAGCACCCTCCTCAATTAAATTTGCACCCCCACATTCCTGTTCAATTCCGGGTACATCCTCCACATCAGCAGGTTCTCGCTCTGTACAGGAAGGTATAACATTCGTACTGGTGCGCACAGCTAACCAACCCCGGCCCTGACTAGAAATTGGTATATAGTCAGGATTGACAGTGGAACCCTGTATAGCAACGGTGTTGAACACGGACTGCGACGCATAGTTGAGCGTATTGTAGAGTTTGCCCTTCAGAACCGCGACGAACGTGAAGTCAGGACGAGGTTGTCCTTCGGGTTCGGGTCAGATAACGGGGATGTAGATGATTTTTGGGTAGTAATACCATTCAAACGCTTGGCCGATGTAGATATAGAATATATCTTGGGGCGTATAATGAAGGCCTCTCAAAGTACAGTAGTATAGCCTTCAATATGGACAACTTCATGGTAGATATTGACAGAGTATTCCGGGTTGCGGGTCATAGTGCCACACCTTATACTCTTAACTTCAATTCTCAAGCTATTTACAGACGGCATATAAACGTCGATCGTGGTTGCGGCTTTATAGCAATAGTCTTGGCCCGTATGTTTACTGTGCTAAATACACGGGCCCAAAAAATTTGGTTGCCTGCGTTTGTGCAGCGTGCTCGTAAACTGGCTTCAGATTGCAAGCTTGAGTTTGATTGTAATATGAGTCCTGAAGAGCTGAGAAGGGTAGAGCAGGAAATGAATGTTCGTATAGTTGTATTTGGAATGGATGATCGTCGTAGGACTGTGTATGTTTTTAAAAGCTGTGTGAGAGATCGCGCGAGACCTCTACTTATTTTAGGACTGTCAGGGTCAACGTATCTCCCCATCCGCAATATAAGGGACCTTTACGCGAGTTATGATAAAAGTCGAAAATATGGACGGCATCATGATTTGTGTAAGGGGTGTATCGAGTTTGCGGATGATATAGTGAAACATTGGAAGGAATGTCACATGGTTTGTGAGCAGTGTAAAAGCTCCAAATGTGAAAGTCGTGTAGTTGAAGCTGAGAAGAGGGAATGTAATGTGTGTAGACGTACATTTTTCAATAATAAATGCTTTGAGCTCCATAAGTCAATTGGCACTCGCAGGAAAATGAGAATCTGTGAATGTGGTATGTTTCATATGATGGCTAATTGGGGTAAGTTTGAGCATAAATGCGATGAAATTCACTGTTCTACATGTCATGAAAAATATAAGGCGGTCGGAGTAAAGCATGTATGTTATATGAAAGATGCTAAGCCTAAAAATAAACCCTGTATGACCGTGTACTACGATATACTGTAGAAACTTACACAAACCCTAAAACGAAAGAGGATATCCCACATCTACTCGTAAGCCAGACTATCTGCGATGAGTGCATGGAAGTCGAGTGTGATGAGTGTTACAAATGTGGTAAACGGACAAACGTTTTTAAAATGATCGACAATCCTGTGAAACTCTTTGTGTCCTATATTGTCAAGTTAGCGGACAAGTTAAAAAAAAATGACTGTGTATATTCTTGCCCATAACGGGGCAAAATTTGACACACAGTTCCTTTATAAGGAACTGCTTGACCATGAGTCATCAGAGATATTTACAGGCGACCCCTTGAAAAGGGGAAACAAACTTATATAAATGCAAATAAGAGGTAATGTTCAGTTTAAAGGTACTTTATTATTCACACCTTGTAAACTAGCCAAGCTACCCAAGGTGATGGGTTTAGTCGCCGAAGTTTCAAAATGGTATGTTTCTTACACTTTCCTCACTAGCGACACTTTAAATTACGTAGGACTACCTCTCCAAAAACAATACTTTAACTACACCAACATGAGTGATAGTGAGCGTGAAGATTTTGACTACTACTACATCAGTTTTAATGAAGCTAATCCTTACAATATAGCTGATGAATGTGAGCGTTATTGCGTGAATGATGTGCGCGTGCTTAGAGTATGTTTCCAGGCCTTTAGAAGGATGTACAGTGCTTACAAGAAGTCTCGCGCCTCTGTCTCGTCCCAAGCTAGTCTGTTAGGTATAAAATGGGCGGTCCTTATGGCAGCGGAGGCGTATTCGGATTGGTGCACATAATTGCTCTAACCCCATCAATGACGTCCACATTATCATTGTGTTGATCACTCTATTTATATACAGGGTGTTTGAAAACTTTCTGTACAAATTGTAATGGGGGATAGGCAACACCAAGACAAACCCTTTTCGTCTATAAGTATATGTCCGCTGACGTCACCATTCGGCACGAGAGGGCGCCGCTGCAATTGGCTAAAAGGTGAAGTGGGCTAGACTCGCGCTTGCCGCGGGCATTCTTAAATCGGACGTAGTACGCGTAACATGGAGCGCTTCACGACTGCTGAGATGGCTGACATGCATATGGTGTATGGGGCTGCCAATGGAAACGGAAGAGCTGCTGTGAGGTTGTACCGACAGCGCTTCCCAAACAGACGTGTGCCAAACCACCAAACGTTTGCGCATTTGCATCGGCGACTGCGAGAAACTGGAACATTCCATGCAAACATGCATGACACTGGTCGGGAGAGAAACGTGCGCACTCCTGACATGGAAGAAGAAATTCTACGGCGATTTGAGGACAATCCAAGCGCAAGCACGCGAGGTGTTGCACGTATCCTCGGTGTGAACCACGACCTGGTCTGGAGAGTGTTGCACGAGCAGCAACTTGCCATGGACGATACCCGCCCAAACATTGACGACGAACCGTTCTTGATGAGCATGCACCCGTGTAGCATGTGGATTTGCGTGCGCCCACACGTGAGAATTGTGCATGTTAAACACACCCTCACGTGTGAAACAAGCCTCATCTGAGAACAGCACATAAGCCGGAAAATTAGGCTGCACCGCTGTCCGCTGCAGAAACCAGCGTGCGAATTCCACACGAAGAGGGTAATCCCGAGGTTGTAATGCCTGGACTCTCTGACGATGAAACGGATGTAACTGCTGCTCGTGCAACACTCTCCAGACCAGGTCGTGGTTCACACCGAGGATACGTGCAACACCTCGCGTGCTTGCGCTTGGATTGTCCTCAAATCGCCGTAGGATTTCTTCTTCCATGTCAGGAGTGCGCACGTTTCTCTCCCGACCAGTGTCATGCATGTTTGCATGGAATGTTCCAGTTTCTCGCAGTCGCCGATGCAAATGCGCAAACGTTTGATGGTTTGGCACACGTCTGTTTGGGAAGCGCTGTCGGTACAACCTCACAGCAGCTCTTCCGTTTCCATTGGCAGCCCCATACACCATATGCATGTCAGCCATCTCAGCAGTCGTGAAGCGCTCCATGTTACGCGTACTACGTCCGATTTAAGAATGCCCGCGGCAAGCGCGAGTCTAGCCCACTTCACCTTTTAGCCAATTGCAGCGGCGCCCTCTCGCGCCGAATGGTGACGTCAGCGGACATACACTTATAGACGAAAAGGGTTTGTCTTGGTGTTGCCTATCCCCCATTACAATTTGTACAGAAAGTTTTCAAACACCCTGTATAGAGACATACTGTATATAGATATATATAGAGTATGCAGGGGATAACGTGTCTCAGTCGCAGCTATGGTAGTTGTCTTACAATTAACAGTCCCAAGTGCAAGTTACGTTAACACCTCCACATAAACTACCCTGGACTAAAATAACATACGTGAAGCCCTTACCCACAAACCATTTAAAAGGTGTGATTTAAAAGCGCTCTCTCTCTCTCTCTCTCTCTCTCTCTCTCTCTCTCTCTCTCTCTCTCTCTCTCTGATCACACCGCATCCCATCAGAGGTCTTCAGCAGGGACATCGGCAATGTATCCATATAACGTTAATAATAACCGAAACTCGAGAAAATATACTCTCTGCCTTCCGCTCTACTCCAAATCCTTTTCTCTTAGTGACCTCTTAATACAAACTACTCTATTATATTTTGCGACTTTTTAACTCTGGTAGGATTCAATTCCATTCCTATAGTGTAAGAGATACTTAAATTCATGTGTGTATTATGCCATATGATGTGCGTAATAAATAATCATTTTTAAATAGTTGGAGCGTTCAAGGTCATCTGTAATAATCTATAGACTACCCCTCAAGCCCACTCTCAACACTTAGATTCCCCTAAGACACAGGCGTCTTCAAGTAACATGAATGCGTAGAGATCTAAGGTGTTAGATTCCATATTATATAATTTATGTGCTAGGTTTAAGAACGCTGGCATTGAAGGATGGAAGGAAGGGACAGTAAAAGCGATAATAGGTTTAATGAAGGAAGTGGAATGAGGATGAAGGTAAGCGTTGCTATGTCGAAGGAAACGAGGTTGGGTGGGGAATTACGATGGGAGGAGGAAATGTTAAACACAAACTCAAATATTTATTTTAATGCCCTAGACCTAGAAAGACAAAGAGCAAAATACCTTAAACTAACAATGAATTGACAGAAACAGAAGAGTCTGGTCTTAGACGCACTGATAGGTTTAACGTATGTGGCTAGAGGCCGCCACTCAGAATTACCACTACTACCTAAGTCATAATAAGGTTATTTACTATGACAGAGTAGTCATGAGTAGTTATGGAAATAAAATATGATTATACTGTTGATGGCTGACTATATTCAGTTGGGATATAAACTATTGCTGACAATCTTTGGATCCTTGGCTTTTAAGACGAATTTTTTATGCATATATTCAACAAAATAGGAAATTGGCTGATTAATTATTATTACCAATCGAAGGGTTGGTACCCTTCACAACCGAAATCAATTTCAGAAGGGGTGCATGGTATCCTCATTTCCTTTATCGTCCCAGCACGCTTCACATAAGCCATTTACACAACGATGGAAAGGCCGTCTGTGCACCACGAGACGACCCAGGCAATGCGGGGAGCAATGGTGACAGTGCATGAATATGGTGTGCCAATAAGAAATATCAAGACGACTAGACGTTCATCGAAGCACTGTGGAACGGTGGATTCATCGGTATGAAGCAGAAAACTCAATCGCTACTTTGCCGAGGTCTGGTCCTCCGCGTTCAACATCTCAAGAGGAAGATGCGATTGTTAGTCATGCCAGAGAGCATCCGTTTGTTCCAGCGACGCATATTTACAGACCTGAACCTTCGTTGTAGCGCAAATACAGTGAACAACAGACTTCACGAGGCAGGGTATTTTTCTCGCCGTCCAGCTATAAAACCTGCATTGACGTTTGAGCATAAAGAGGCGCGGATGGGATTTGCTTTGCAATACTTGCCGCAGGAGGAAGAATTCTGGAGAAAAGTTGTGTACTGTGACGAAAAAACATTTTCAACAGATAGTCATGGTTCCCTGCATTGTTGGAGGCAGCGCGGAAAACGCTATGAAGAAGGAAATGTTTTCCCGAGCAAACGTAGTGGTCACATCAATCTCGGTGTGTGGGGCTGGATGTCTGGCTATGGTGTCGGAGAATTGACTCAAGTAGATGGACGCTTTACTGGACAGCAATATTGCCAGGTACTGGAAGAGGTGCTGCTACCCAGTGTTCGTGCGTATCTGGTTCCAGCACCGGAACCATTTAACTTAATGGAAGATAACAGTCCCATTCATAGGAGTAACGTTGTGAGAGCGTGGTACGAAGATCACCCAGAGATTATTAATCTAATTCTGCCACCACGTTCTCCTGATTTGAATCCGATTGAAAACCTTTGGGCAATAATGATTAACGAATGGGAGCAACGCAATAAAAGAACATTTGAAGCACTTTTAGCTCACACGAGGAATAGTTGGGAGAGCTTACGCCGAACATCAAACATTCACTACAATCTGGCCTCTTCTATGCCACAACGATTGCAAGAAATTATTGATGCTGGAGGAAGCTATACGAAATACTGATGTTAAAGCCATGACGTAAATGTGTATCGAATATATACTTATGTTAATATAGAATTTTATTATATTTTTATGTTTGACACCTATAAAAGTATATGTTGTGACAATGAAATAACTTCACTTATCCTTAGTTAGAATCTTTTCTTGCAATGTCTACGCTCGTGGAGATGATAATATATGCATTGTTGAAACAAACTATGAGAAGGTAATAGTTTCAGGAAAAAAATAAAAACTGGCAACATCGAGGTCATCACATGTTTATGGGAATTGTCATATGATATGCTACCAATAAACTCTTATATACTAATATATACAGTATACTATATTACGTAATAATTAAGATGAACAAATCAAATGCAAATTTCTCTGATTCACGGCCCACCAGTCTTGCTTTAGACTAATGACTTTCATAAGATGGAATAGGTTTAACATAGTTCATTTAATAGGTTACCACTTAAAACAATGGATAAACTATCTATTAGTGAGACGACCGTGACTTCCTCGAAATGCGAGCGCGTGAGAGGTTCACTGAGGAATTTGGTCATTAGATTCTTCACGTAGGATATATATCACAAACAACAATATTGACAACAATTCCCAACGATTACTTAATATCAATAATTGCATTTGAGCAAATAATTTAGACCTGCGTCAAAATAACTTAGGTATCATGCCATGATTTGGGATATTTGCCGAATTAGTCGTTCTCTATAGTCTACAGTATATATTGAGATGGTATAATGTAATGCCCAGCTAATATTATGATGACTAGGATTGCTCCATAACCATCCCAACATCCCGAAACTTGCTCCATTCTGCTTCTTAATCATTTGTATTTTAAACACTAAAATGTAGCAGAAGTGACGTAATAATGGACGTCATTGATTGTGTTAGAGCAGTTATGTGCACCAATCCGAACACACCTCCGCTGCCATAAGGACCGCCCATTTTATACCTAACAGACTAGCTTGGGACGAGACAGAAGCGTGAGACTTCTTGTAAGCACTGTACATAGACCGTTTCAATTGCGATCTGCTGCAAGTCGCAACCACCATCGCCTCATTATGTTTTACGGTGTTCAAAGAATAATTTCATGCCTAAAGATACCTTAGCCATTATTCACAAAAACAACCCTCGCAGTTATGGACACAAGGCTATATACTGGCTCATACACATACAGCAGCAGACCGGAGTATACATAAAACACGCCCGCAACACGGGAGAAGTACCCATTAAGGTCAATGGTCGTATTTTTGGGGTTGATGGTCTAAGCGAAGACCGTGTCACTGGTGAGAAGACTGTGTACTCCTTTAACTGCTGGTGGCATGGATGCCCACGTCCTGAGTGTGGAATCGTAGGAGATATCCACGGTGAATCTCCTGCCGACAGTTTTGCATGGACCTGCACCCGCGATCAGCTTATAGGCACCAGTTCACTCACAAGATCTTGTGGGAGCATGAGTATGATGCATGGATGGAAACTGATGAACAGTACCGTGAAGAAATAAACACGATCAAGCGCTCAATGGTGTTGGATCCTCTCAAATGCGGTGATAACTTGTTCGGGGGGCGTACAAACCCATTCAAGCTATACTTTCCGCCTAATGAGGGCGTGAAACTCCATTACTACGACTTCTGTTCTTTATATCCCTACATAATGAAGAACAATCCGTACCCCGTAGGTGCACCTGAAAAACTGGTGGGACCTGACCTGCCCACCATCGAGGTGTTCTCAGCAAATTTTAACAAGTACTATTTTGGTCTTTCGTAGACGTGCTCCCCCCTCGCGATTTATGAGATGCCGATCTTACCCGTCGTTATAGATCACAAGCTCATGTTTCCCCTGTGCGTGAAGTGCAAGAGAACAATGGGTCCTGTAATCACTCAACCAAGCAACGGAAGATCAGAGGTGTATATACATTATACAAGTCCTGAGCTGTCCCTAGCCGTCCGCCATGGTTACAGAGTATTGAAGATATATGATGTGTGGAGGTTTCAGAAGCTACCCAACCTTTTCACGCCGTGTATGAATACTTTTTTGAAGGATAAAGTAGAAGCATCAGGCTACCCGCGAGGGGTTGAGAGCGAGAGTGAAAAATCAGCGTATATTCAGCGCTACCGTGACCGTGAAGGGATACAACTTGACCGGTCCCAAATTGTTACGAACCCTGGCAAGCGCTTTAGTGCAAAGTTGTGCCTAAATAGTCTTTGGGGCAAGTTTGCACAGAATACAGGTAAGGGGAACGTTCATTTGGCCCAAAGTTATAACGAAGTGTGGGATTATGCCAATGCCCCCGATAAAGAGGTCATGGAGAGCGTGAATGTTGGTAACACGTACATAATAAAGTACAACCTCCCCGAATTGGCCACAGATACCTCACGTGTTACAAACATACCTGTAGCCAGCTTCACAACGGCATACGCATGCATGAAGCTTTTGGGACTACTGCACTCTCTGAGCGTAATACTCACAGAGAGGGAGGGTGAATACATGCCGCCTATTGGGGAATTCCTCGGAGAGTTGACTGACGAGATCAAGGATGAGTATGGTGATGGTGCATACGCTGACTCCTTTGTATCAACAGGGCCAAAAACGTATGGGGTATTGGTGAGGGTAGGGGAAAAGTTGAAATATACCGTGAAGGCGAAGGGCATCACGCTTAACCTGGCGAACCGACGGGTCGTTAACTTTGACTCGTTGAAGGAGCTAGTGTGCTTAGAAGATGGTGACCAACCACCCCAACTGACTGTAGGGGCCCACAATTTTCGGGCACAGAAACTGGGAGGCGTGAAGGAACCTAGGGGCACAAAGGTGTGTCGTAACACCTATAGGAAACATTACCAGGTACCTGGGACCTATGATAGCGTACCCTTTGGATACCATAGTACTTGAATGTTATATTTGTCTATTGTTAACGATATGTTTATTTATTACGTATATTTGAATATATAAATGTTTCAATTAGGGTTTCATTTTCTTTGTGTGTGTGTGTGCGTATGTACAGGAAAAAGTCCTAAGCCCCGCCCACTGTAAAATCAATCAAAGGGTCACGTGACTTCTGCTACTACCTGGGAATATCTCTACCCCTGCGTACTCATTTGGCCGCTGCAAGCCCTGGATCTCAGACGTATATTTGAAGAATTATCACGTAGACGAAAAATAGTGATTGCGACCTTTGATATTGCGTGTTCGACGTTTATGAAGTGGTATTCGGTAAAGTCGGAAGATGTGGTGAATACTGAAAGACGGCCTAGCCCTCCCTCCTTTGAGACTTTTAAGGCTACATTGAACCGTGCGAAGCTTGAGGAACAAGATGTTCAAATACTCTCTGGATATTCTGGCGAGAGCATTGCCGGATTTCGCGGCACAAACGATGTAATGGACTACGTTGTTGGGCTAAACTATATAAAAGCGTATATATACACCGTGAAGTGAAAGAAACAACGCGTGCAGAATAGAAGCAACGAGTATGGGTAGCGAGCCTTGTTGATGAGTGGTGTAACAGGCGGTATTATGTCATGCTGCATCATACCGAGTACGCGTACCCTGCGGCTGAGAATGTAAATCTCGTCATAATGGATAGTCTAAAATACTTTTACCACTACATTCATATATATCATGAAGAGGTTCGCAATGAGGTTGTGGCTAAAGGTCTGTGTGAGTTTTTAATAGAATTTAGAGACGAGTATCGACTGTTAAGAAAAAACGATAAATACGGCCACATGTTTCTCTCAAATAGTGCGCCGGATTGTTAATGCGTTTAGTTTGTGGAAATGAACGTCTAGTGCGCATTCCGATAAAACATTAAACCGATATTGCCCCATGTATCGGAAAAATTGCCCGGTATAATGGGTACAAGTATTCGCATGATTCATACTGGAACAAACCCGTACACGAAACATTAACGCTTGGTATGACTCACTCCTCCACACCTGTCTTCGAGCCAAACCGCGCACCGGTTGCTCATAGTCATCTCAGAGCTTGACCCGACTGGTTGTGCACTCTCACAATAGAAAACGATGGAGCTTCCTTTGAGCAGCATTCTCAATGCCGTATACGACGTGTCCGTGACGAAGTCATTGCGTGTGTTCAGACGTAAAACCGGTGCAATTAACTATGATATGTACTTGAAACGACTTGAAGACAAGCAAACTCTGGTTAACGTAATGTTGTTTATTTAAGTGTTGAGGAGCTGAATAGTCTTCGTGATAGTTGAGAAGTGGTGTGAGGATCGTTATAAAATACCTGCAGGTGTAGGTACAAGAAGAGAACAGATTAGTGATACCCCCCTCATAGCCTCATATACCATTGTTTGTACGTTGTGTATAAATAATGATCAGCCATGCATTGATATACGACTGATGTGGAAGAATGTATCTGACAATAACGTTCTTGTCCACAGGCGAAACCGTTTCATTCTCGACAGAATGTTTGAAATCATCAGTTTCCGCAAACTAAAACCTATATTAGACGCACGTGTTACGGATATGGTTTATTTTGATACGGTTCTTGAATACGCATACGCTGCTCTGCTCGACGGGTTTACCGACTGTAGGAATGAACATGGCAAGAATGGTCTAGAGCTGGATGCTTATTTAAAAGGTTTAGACTCTTCGAAATATCATGAACTTTGGTACAAAGGACTTGAGCGGTACAGCGCAGAGCTCGCCTACACTGTTCACCCAAAGAGTTGTATCTTTATATAATGAGCAGCTGTCGTTACGACTTAGAAGATTATTTCAACTGCCGCACAAGATGTGGAGAGAGAACGAGCAAATGAGGAACGAGGCACCTCCCAGGGGACCTTGGTGCAGTGGTTAGCATATTCGACCGGCAATTGGATGATCCCGGGTTCGATTCCTGGGAGGTGCCTCGTTTTTCATTTGCTCGTTCTCTCTCCACATCTTGTGTGGACGCTCTTCTACACAAGCGTCGTTCTTTACATTACTTATGCTGTGTTGTTTGCAGTTAATATATATATACATATATATATATATTATATATATATATATATATACATCTGCCATTTACGCCTTCTGAGTCGACTGACGGACTAAGCCAACTGCCAACTGGCTGAAAGACACTTCTAAGCCCGGTGATGCTGTGAAGATATCTTATGCATCTGGATGTCCAGGTGAAAGGATGCTCTGTCTTCCGCTCTAGGGAAGGCTCCCTCCGTGCAATGCTTTTTAATGCTAGGTCGATTAGGAATAAGTTTTGCGAGCTACGAGCGCTCTCAGCATCAGAATACCAGGATATCGTTGCTATCACCGAGTCCTGGATTCATACTGATCGTAGGGTCTACGTTGGGGAGTTCGAAATTCCCGGGTATAGAATGTTTCGCAAAGCCCGCACCCGTGGGGAGGGGGGAGGGGTACTAATATACGTGAGGGACACGTTGAGTCCGGTTGACTGCCAGTTCCGGTCGGAACGGGAGCTGCTTGGCGTCGCTCTGAACGTGGGAGGGACGAACTATAGGTTAATCTTGGTGTACAGACTTCTGCATCTCCTTCTCGAAGAGGACACAGCCCTGTACACCGAACTCCGTAGCCTGGTAGGGGATAGGGTGTGTGTAGTTTTAGGAGACTTCAACTGTCGCGACATAAAGTGGGAAGACAGGACTGCTGATGCTGAAGGGAGGAGGCTAGTTGACTTTGCTGATGAGAACTTCCTCACTCAGTGGGTTAATGAGCCTACACAAGGCGAAAGCGTTCTAGACTTAGTATTCACGACCAAAGACAACCTCGTCATTGGCCTCACCGTTGAGGAATCTTCGGCGGGAGTGATCACGGTCTGATTAGGTTCCGTGTCTGCATCTCTCGAGTGAAGCGTAGTAACTCGAGAGGCAGTAAGCTCGATTTGCAGCGGGCGGACTTTGTTAGCCTCCGGGATAGCGTAGGTGAGATGGGGTTAGAGGTCGGCGGCGATGTTGAGGGAGTGTGGAGTGCATTCCGGGACGAGTTTATGGTGCTGCAGTCTGCTGCCATACCCTCAAAACTGGTCACCCCTGCTTCAACGCAGCCGAAGTGGTTCAGTCGTGACATCACTACGGCTATCCGAAATAGGAAGGCCGCGTATAGGAGGACGAAGGCCAATCGTTCCCATGAGAACACTGAGGCGTATGTCTTCCTGTGTAGGGAAGTGAAGGCGAAGGTTAGGCTAGCGAAACGTAACGAAGAACTACGGGTGGCAAGCCTCTGCAAGGGAACCCTAAGGAGTTCTTCAGTTATGTTAATAGTAGAAAGCCCATTAGAAGCATGATAGGTCCGTTAAAGGACCCCAGCGGCGTTCTGCGGACCTCCGACGCGGACATCGCTAAAGTGCTTAATGAGTACTTTGCGGGAGTGTTCACCAAGGAGGACACTCGCGTCATTCCCGACCCAGGGGTCAGGCACGAAGGTGCTTGCCTGGAGAGTGTTCGGTGTACCGCGACAGTCGTTTCCGATAGAATAGACAAACTGAGCGCGTTTAAGGCTCCTGGGCCAGACCAGTTCCTCCCCAGAGTGTTTCGGGAGGTGCGCGACCAGATGGCTCCCCACCTGGCTACAGTCTTTAACAAATCGTTGGAGACGGGCCAGGTGCCTGGTGACTGGAGGGAAGCCAACGTGACCCCTATTTTTAAGAAAGGGGATCACGAAAGTCCAGGGAACTATCGTCCCATTAGTCTCACTTCGGTTGTAGGTAAATTATTGGAGGGGATAATAGCGGATAGGATCGTTGACCATTTGAATTCCTACATGCTGCTTGGGGACTCCCAACATGGGTTTACAAGGCATAGGTCGTGTCTCACCAACTTGCTCGAGTTTTTCCATGTCATGTTGAGTGAGTATGATAAGAGTAGGGCGATTGATATACTTTATCTCGACTTTCAGAAAGCCTTTGATAAGGTACCTCACCGCCGGCTAATGGCCAAAGTGCGCGCGCTGGGTATTGGTTGGGAAGTAGGTAGGTGGATTGAAAACTGGCTGAAGAATAGGCGGCAGAGGGTTGTAATTAAAGGGGCTAGTTCGGGTTGAGCCTCGGTCACTAGCGGGGTTCCTCAGGGTTCCGTTTTGGGGCCACTGTTCTTTATCATTTACATAAATGATATCGACGCTGGCATCGTCAGTAGGATCGCCAAATTCGCTGATGACACGAAGCTTGGGGCCAATGTTGGGACGCCCGAAGCAATCGAGCAACTGCGTGCGGACCTATGTAGGATAGGAGAGTGGTCCGAAAAATGGCAAATGCCGTTTAACTTGGGTAAATGTAAGGTGATGCACATTGGCTACACCAATCCCAAGTCGGACTACTCGATGTTGGGGGAGTAATATCGAGGCCACTGATTTGGAAAAGGACTTGGGTGTGCTAATTAGCAGCGACCTTAAGTTTACCAAACAGTGCGTAGAGGTGGAAAAGAAAGCCAAGAAGTTGTTGGGTTATATCAGGAGGCAATTTCGATTTCGGAAGAAGGAGATTGTGCTCTCTCTGTTCAATTCTCTGGTTTGGCCGCACCTGGAGTATGCTGTGCAGTTCTGGTCGCCCACCCTCAGGAAAGATATTGAGAGGCTGGAGAGAGTGCAGGCGAGGGCCACAAAGTTAATCCCTTCCGTTGGCATATGGGCTACAATCGACGCTTACGCGCCCTGAATTTGTTTTCGCTGGAAACTCGGAGGCTGCGCGGTCAACTCATCGAGGTTTTCAAGCTCTTACGCGGGTTCAAAGATGTCGATTTTAGAAGCATGTTTAGTTTAAATGATAACCCAACTCGCAACAATGATTGGAAGTTGGATTTGAAACGGTTTAGGAGTAGTGTGTGTGGGAATTACTTTACGTATAAGATCTGTGACACGTGGAACAGGTTACCTTCAGAAGTTGTGAACAATTCTTCTGTGGATCTGTTCAAGGAAAGGTTAGACCAAATCTTGCACACTATTTGAGGGTGTATGAATTTTTCCCTGGCACTCGCTGCCATTCATACCTCTTCGGTATAGGCCGCAAGGCCTTTTGAGGTACTTCCTTTCCTTGTAACTCTCTCTCTCTCTCTCTCTCTCTCTTAGGTTAGGTATACCCCTTTGGGGGTGAGGCCGTCCCAACTTCTCCCCCAAAGAGGTTAGGTGGGCACCCCCAGCTTGCTGGGGGATTCCCCCCTTTTTTTGGCACCCTGGGGGTTGGCACTGGAGGAAGGTGGTTAGCACCTTGCAACAAGGGGGTGGGGGTTGGCACTAGCACTCATTTGATCAACACTGCAATTGTATATGCACTCTACCATTTTGCGGGCATCCTACTCACTGTCACTAAAATGGTGGATATTAAATATATGTTTATTAAAATGATGTTTATTAAATTATTAAATGGATGTTTATTAAAAATCAATAAAATCATATTAAAAATGATGGAGGTTCATTGCAACGGCTCTCAAAAAATGGAGTTTATTTTCTGAATTGTAATTCCTTATTTGTTGCTGTAACCTTTTGTTCACATCTTTATATTTTTTTTCATAGAAGAATCATCACCACGCTCATCTTGTATTTTCTTTTTGTTTGCCAAGCTTTCTTCTTTTTTCAGTATTGTTATTAGTTTCCAGATATTGGGATGCATATTAGTGACAGAACTTTGAAGCGAATTGTGGAACCCTTCTACGCTGTTATTTGTTCGAGGCATTTCGTTCTCCGTTCTTTCATTGACGTTCCAAGTTTCAATTGGAAATGTAGGTACCAATCTGTGTCGCCGATTGCCTCGAACCCTTTCCCTTCCGATATAGTGGAGGGAAAAGGTGGGTACAATTTTTTACTCTAAAACAATAATCTGTTGTATAATTTAGGTCTCGGGGGTACGGGGGCGGAGCCCCGTAGAGCAACCCTGTCCCAAACTGTCCGACTGAAATTTTTTTTTGCGCGCACACTACTGTGCGTTCTGCGGCTTAGTGTTAACCGCAGAACGCATCGCAGCGACAAGATGGCTGACCGGATGTATCCTTTCTCATTTAATTAGTCCTTTAAAAAGCTTTTAATTGGACATTCGGGTAGCGCAGCGGCTATTTAAACGTCATTTAAACTTATTTTTACACCAGAAATGTTCAACAAAAATTTATTATAAATCGCTTTAAATTTTTTTCTTGCGGCGAATTTTCCTCGCAGCGATTTTTCCTGCGCTAAATTTTCTGGCGGCGAATTTACCTAGAATCGTTGCAAAGTGACCTTAATGAAGTCGTTGGTTGGTTAGATAAATGGCAGATGAAATGTTGACAAATACAAAGTAACGAACATTGGCTCTCGAAATAAGGAGTTTAGTTATTATTGTATGGCAGGTAAAGACCTTATTTCAGCAACGGAGGAGAAAGATTTAGGTGTTATAGTTACGAAAGACAAAGTTTCGAAAGCAATGCGTCGAAGCCAGTAAGAAAGTTTATAAAGTGTAGGGTTTTATATCCCGAAATTTCGAGTACAAATCTAAAACATCATATTTATTACCTTTATATAAGTCTTTAGTTCGACTGCATTTAGAGTATGCCGTACAGATTTGGTCTCCGTTTATGAGGAAAGATATCGAAACACTCGAAAAGTTCAGCGAAGAGCGACCAAGCTTATACTTAACTTTCGTAATAAAAACTACAAACAAAGATTAAGAACTTGATTTCTCTTCACGAGAAAAGAGAAGTCTGAGAGGCAAACTTATTGAAGTTTTTAAGATATTAAATAGAGCATCTTTTTAAATTTGATAATGAGAGCGTAAATAAGAATAATGGATTTAAACTTAAGGGTAGAAGGTTTAATATAGCGATAGCGCAAAACTTCTTTTTTTATAATATCGTTCATTTTTGGAATAGTCTTCCGCCGCAAGTCGGAGGTGGTGGTACAATGGTTTACACGTTTACATATATTTTTCTCAAATCAAGTTCTGAGCCACAGCTGGACTCGGGGTGAAAGGGAGAGAACAAATGCGGAGGGACGAGTGAATAATACTTCGATGAAGCGATACTCGCATGAAACGATGCTTCTCCAACTTAATAAATAATAAAAAAAAATCTTTAAAAGACTGCTTGGTGTAGATTATATTGTGAGGTTTAGTGTTTCGCGTTATCATTTTTTGTCTTTCAAATTTTCTTGTGTGTTTGTTTATACGAGGTAATGTGTATGCATGGTGGGAAAATTGTACTTTCAACTTCTTATAACTACCCACTTCTTTACCTTTTCTACTTACTTTTTTTCCTTGGCTACCCTACAATGGATCCTCTGGTGTTTGGTGGCCTGCAACTTCAGTAAATACTTCTGTAATACACACACACACACACACACACACACACACATATATATATATATATATGCGCCTCGGTGGTGTAGTGGTTAGCGTCGCTGACTACGAATCCATCGGCCCCGGGTTCGAGACCCGACGGCAGCCGGCGCGCAGCAAAACCCAGCTGTTCATCCTTCCACACAATAAAGAAAGTGGTTGGTAGATAAATGGGTACCCTGGGTGGCTTAGTGGTTAAGACGCTGGGCTGCTGGTGGGGCGTGGTTCGGATTCCACGTTAAACTGTAGGTCTCAGGTGGAGTGAAAAGTTTGACCTTCGTCAGAATGAACAATTCGGGCGGAAGCTAACCAAAGGTTATATATGTGTGTGTGTGTGTGTGTGGACGACTCGTATAATGTTTTTGCAACACTGATCACAATCAAAAACCAGATGACGGAAGAACACGTAGTTTAAGAGACGAAACGTTCGCCTTCTAAAATCTAAAAGCAAATTTTGTTTTGAAATTTTCATTTGGAGTGTTGCATCATTTTTATTTTGGCATTTTTGAGTCTTGAGTTTTGTGCCGTTTGTGCCGGTCTTAATTTTTTTTGTTTTGTTTTTCGGCTCCGTAATTGTTTTTATTTGTTTTGAAATAGATGCGTTGGTCAGTGTGAAGATTTACTTTCTTTACATAGTTAGGCCCCTTCCCCATCACCCCACCTAATATTAATTTCCTTATACAAATTCTTACACGTATTCAGTCAAAGTTACTACATTCGTACAAACTTTCAATAGATGTCGTTTGGGTGTATAACTATTGTTTCATTTCGCGTTTGGCTCTAGATGATACAATCCTGAGCGTTTAGTTCTAATTGGAAAAGAAAATTGAAATAATGATTTATAAATGACTCGCTCAATTTTACGTCATAGTTAACGTATTGCGAATACGGTAAATGTCTTGCCTATTGAGATTGCCTCATGGATATGGTTCTAGGCTGTGAATATACCGTAACTTATGGGTTTGAGTCCGTACTCGGTCTTTGTGACAATTACTTCCCAATTTGCTCCATTCCCGTTCGTGGTCTGAAAATGGAGTACTATTGCAGTTGGGCAACCCATAATTTTTGGTTTAAATTACGGGGTTGCTGTGTGGCCCCGGTTAACTGAATGCACCAGTTAGGTCAACTGTACGCTCTTGACGATTGGTTCGGTTAAGTCGTGATATTTTCGTTAAAACTAATGAAAATATCACGACTTAACCGAACCAATCGTCAAGAGTGTAGTACATTTGACCTAACTGGGCATTCAGTTAACCGGGGGGGCCACACAGCAACTACGTAATTGAAACAAAAAATTATGGGCACCCAATTGCAATAGTACCGAAAATGGGAATTCTTGAAGGGGGAATTCCGTAACTGGGAAACGTTTCCTGATTTGAGAAAGGGTATAAAAATGGGGTTGTGACATAGTTGCGTACCCGAGAGGTATTTTTTATGAAAGTTAAATGGGAAATCTTGCAGAAGGAATTGGAATGGAAATGGAATGATCTGAAAATAATCGCCTGCTTCGAGATTCCCACTTTCAAATTTCTAATTCTTGGACCAAGACTGAACTGGGATGACCGAAATGGGGAAAAGACACGAACTGTAACTATGGAATTAACTTATCTATTATTTTTTTAATCTATACGCATTATCTAAGGTCATATGACGGAGGGGACTTACAGCTTTACGTGAGATCCGAACCACGGGTCGCTACATAATCTAGACGCGGAGGACGGTCACTCAGCCAACTACTGCGTGGGAGCCAGTGTTCCTTAACTTTTTTAAAAATTATCTATTGAGTATTTGGAGATTGGAGTCTATCACCTAACCAAGAGGAGCAGCCAGGAGCTATATATATATATATATATATATATATATATATATATACACAGTGGTGTAGTGCTGTGGGAAGGCGTGGGAACGGCGTTCCCTTACTTTTTTTGGTAGACGGAACGGCGTTCCCTCACTATTTCAAATAAATCCGAACTTACAAATCTCTAACGTCATGAAATTTTAATTCCCACCCCGAGAAGAAATATGAGAAAGAATCATTAACTGTTTCATTCTTTTAGCTTCGACTGAGGCAATGCTAGCCTATAAAGATCTGATGAAACAAGTCACCACGACGTACCAGTTGTTAACTTTTTTTTAGTTAATCATTCCAGTTGTTAGCTATTTTTATTGATCGTACTGGATGTCATAATTTAGGGTGTGTTAATTTGGGAGGTGAAAATTAATTTTTGCCAATTCCTTCACTGAGGGGTTTTAAAAATATGTTTTTGGATGTGAAGAATTCAAATCTGCTATTATTTTTGTGATTGCTCAACACTTAGCTTGGTAAATCTACGTTTGATTAAAAAGCACATAAATTGCTCTCGGAAAACAACATTTATTAATTTTAGCTTCTCAAAATGTCAGGTAATGCTATAAAAATTTTAGTTTCTCTGCATAAAACATATCCTAGTAATCATAAAACATATCCTTGTAATCATAAAACAACATTAGAAAGTAATGACATCGGTAAAAAAAAATATTTAAACAACAAGTTTCATCAAATCTTGCTTTGATTCGTTCTTGGACATCAGCCGCCGACTTGCTTCTTGGCCTCTGATATAGCCCTCACGTTTCTCATGTGTATACACCCTGCCTGCTGCCTCTGTGACTTGTTTCACACACCTCTCTATTGACTGAGCATGACAGGGCCACTGTGGAACTTGCATAGGCTTGTCAAAGAACTTTTTTACTTCCGCTGTAGTCAGTTTACATGTCAAAGGAGGTTCAAATACCCCGTCAGACCAGTCTGTCAGCTCCAACGGAAGAAGCACTGGGGTTATGGAAGGTGTCTTCCTGGGATGTACAGAAAGATCTCCAAGTGTGTCATCATCTCCACCCCTCATGTCAACAATCTTTTGGACACCAGCTCTCCTCTCCTCACTGTCATCTGAGCACAAGAGTGTCTGGATTATCATTTCGCTGAATGCATACCATGCTGAGCGCTTGATGGTTGGCAAAACAGCATCCACTACAGCCTTCTTTTGCAGCCTAACTAGCCGCAGCTGAAACAAGATGTGCGGGCCTTCCAGCCAAGAGTGTTTTACTTTGATGTTGAACCAACAGGGGTAGTACACACCAACAATGTATTCCACTATCAGTCTTAAGTTGTTGAGGGTTTTGCCTTTAATGCCATGTTTTGAAACCCATATGCGACAAAGCCTGTTTGCTGTTGTCAACCACCTTGAATGGCTCACTGGACCAATTTCAAGAAGGGCCAGATCTGTGGGAAGTTCTCCTGTCCTTATGGCCTGTGTGATCCTATACCCGTACGCTCAGTAGAGAGATCCTTTACGACATTGTCACTCAGTGAAGTAAGAGGCTCTTCAATTGAGAGTTTGGTGAATGAAGGATCAATTTCAAGTTCGGTTGCAGTGTCTAGCATCTTGCCAATGTTACCTGTCCACTTGTTGTTAGACAAGGTCTTCCCATCCAGTGCTGTGATCAAGTGTCGCAGGGGTAACTCGTTAGTGTGGAGGGCACAAACCAACCAGATCAGCTTATGGCAAAGCTTGACCTCTACCCAATGCATGGAACCA
The DNA here is from genome assembly GCA_023014485.1 of Bathynomus jamesi. Taxonomy (NCBI): domain Eukaryota; kingdom Metazoa; phylum Arthropoda; class Malacostraca; order Isopoda; family Cirolanidae; genus Bathynomus; species Bathynomus jamesi. The sequence goes on from JAJOZX010001527.1 coordinate 711,719, forward strand.
CCCTCCCAGCCAGTGTTAACATTTGTAGCACCTCCAATGGCCTGCAGGCTTTTATCAATGCCCTTCTTCTTCATGAAATCTACAAGATTATCAGCAATAACTTCAGCAGGTTTTTTCTCGTTGAGCCTTTCTCAGGAGTGAAGTGGTAGAGATATCTTCCACCTGGCTCACTGCACACAGAATAATGCTCTTCTTTGATGATGCTGGGGAACTGACGATCTGAATTGTCTGCTTTCAGCATAACTTTAGTTGTATCTTGACGGCCGTCAAAGAAGATGCAGTCAATTTCACCCTTCTTACAAAGATCATCAAATTCCTGATCCAGGGATCTCATAACTTTTTCTTGGGCCCTCTTGACTTTATTGTGATCAACTACAAGTCTCTTGTCTTCTTCAGTGATCAAGCCAGCATCCATAAAGGCAGCAGTGGTGATGGCAGCTGTGGCATGCAGGCCAACACCATATCTGATGCTATGCATAGCAACATTAGGTATTTCTAATGTGTTGTACTCTGGCTTTTTATTGGAAGTTGAAGACGTGCTTGGTATTTCTAATGTCACTTCATAACTTCCATCCTTTCCATCTTGAGCATCAGCTATTTGTTCTTCATTTTCATCATCAGAGAAAATTATTTCATTTGATGGCATTGAAACATCCTGCTTACTTGTCTGCTTATATTCAGCAAGCCTTCTTCTTTCGTCTTCTTGCCGCTTCTGCTTTTTGACTTGTCTGTTGTGCTCAGGTTGATCTGGCAAGCCAATCTGATGTGGTCCAATAGAACCAGACTTGTCTCTCTGACCTTTAATGAAAGCAAGTTCCTTCACAGGGATCTTCATCTCCCTAGGGCATGTACAGTTAATGTGAGTTTCGTTTTTGCAAACAGCATCTGCAAGGCAGCCAAATTCAGAGCAGAGAACAATTTTACACTTGCAACTGAGGATGTCAAAAAGCTTGTCAAGTTTTGCAATGAAAGCCTCTTTGACATGTAGCTTTCCTCTCCCAAGAGATATGTTTTTGGCCTGCTCCCAGCTCTCTTGGATCTTGTTTAAATTGTGACTCGTGAATTTACAACGGGGGCTACAAAAGAACTGTTTGCTCGTTCCCACTTTTCAAGCACTTTAGGGTAAATGTCCTTCGCAAGACTGGCTGCTGGGTAGTTTCTCACATCCTCACCACTTTGTTCTCTTAGCAGTAGCCCATATTTCAGAACGTCTCGCAGAGTTGGGAGTTCAGAGGGCAACAACTCTCTACCAGTTCCAATTAGGTTGCTCATATGTGTGAATGTCCCCAGTCTTGTCCTCCTTTTAGAAGCCATTGTAGGTCAATTCCCACTGGTTAGGATGGTAGCACTGACGGACAAGTAATCTTCAGCACACTGATGAATATGTTTCAACCTGTGAAATAAGCAAAAACAGCAGTGCATTATATATACAGCATATATAATTATTAATATAATAATTATTATATAATTCCCCCCAAAAAGTCAAAAAATCACTATTTTTATGTAGCTTCTTACCAAGCAAAACTAAATTATATTAAATTAACAAAAATATCTTTAGAATTCCTAAGTCATGCTGCAACTTTTTAGCACCCCTCATATTTGGAATTTGAAAGTTGAAAAATTCGACACACCCTAAATTGTCATATATCTAATGACACTGGAAATACTGCATCTTCAACCTTGGAATATATTCTAATATCCAGTGCATATGACCTCAAAATATCCCTGAAATTGGTCAGATTTCAAAAGATTTCCCGGGGGGCTTACAGTGCCCCCGGACCCCCAGCTGTATGGGCTCGCCGCGCTCGCCATTGTCCCCCCCGCATCTGAGTAACACTTTCAAAATGCGTTCCCTCACTTCTTTATTTAGCACTACACCACTGTGTGATATATATATATATATCGCCGCAAGGGGGTTCTAAGCTCGTGCTCTTGAGTGCTCTTTGTGCTCGTTTGTACGTGCTTGTTCCTGGAGGTTTCACGTGCGCCCTCCCGGCCCTAGCACCCAAGGATGATGGGGCTCGACCCTGCAGTCCTTGTCATCCTTGGTCTTTTTCCACTTCGACTGTCCCCTCCACCCTTTCTTTTTCCTCTGTCTTTCCTCTCACTTTTTCTTTGTTTTTCCGCTGAGATATGCCCTTTAAATAGAGGCGAATCGGTTCTTCCTGAACTAAAAAAAAAAAATATATATATATATATATATATATATATTATGAAATTCATATGGCATATTTTGATAATAGTTGTTTTGGTCCGTTGCTTGTTTAGATTTTAACCTTCGTAACAACGATACATGTAGACGTTTGTAGATAAGAGCTACATTGATATTTGTTTCGTAACAGCTTTAACCTTGTTTACATAAATGTAGTTTCTACACAAATGAAATTCCAACCAACAAACAAAGATATGTCTTGATGATGAAATTACAATTGAGTATACCTAACATTTCATGGTTTACAAGGCAGCTTAATATTTAATTATAGTTAATGGCCTCAAGGAACTATTTTTAACTTTTTTATTCTCGCATTGTTGTAAATTGCACTCTTAGCTTTTTTATCCATTCATGTACAGGAACTAAATTCTTATTTTGTGCTGTTCATCCTTCCACACAATAAAAAAAATTGGTTGGTAGATGAATGGGTAGCCTAGCGGTAAAGACGCTAAACTGTAGGGGTCTAAGGTGGAATGACAAGTTTGACCTTCGTCAGAATGAACAATTCATGCAGAAGCAAAACTAAAATTAACCAAGGTGTATTATATACAGTTATGTTACAGTTTTTTTGCGAAATCGGTCTTTTTGCAAATTCCCCGGTCAGTTTGCAAAGAAACCAAAACAATAGTAATTTTACAAAATGACTTTAAATGTTTGATCATTTGCAAAAAACACTAAAAAATCGGTCAATTTGCAAAAAACACTCAAAAATCGGTCAATTTGCAAAAAAACACACAAAAAACGGCCACTTTGCAAAATCACCAATAATCTTGTCGGTGTATTTGCAAAATCTCTTGTTCTAATACTGTAAAACCTTCTAGCTCCTAACCTAACCACAATGACACTGTTGGTTAGGTTAGGTTAGGTTAGGTTGGGAGCTAGAAGGTTCTACAGTATTAGAACAAGAGATTTTGCAAATACACCGACAAGATTATTGGTGATTTTGCAAATTGACCGATTTTTGTGTTTTTGCAAAATGATCAAACATTTAAGGTCATTTTGTAAAATTACTATTGTTTTGGTTTCTTTGCAAACTGACCGGAGAATTTGCAAAAAGACCGATTTCGCAAAAAAAAAAAAAAAAAAAAGGTATATATATATATCCCGCAAGGGGGTTCTAAGCTCGTGCTCTTGAGTGCTCTTTGTGTTTGTTTGTACGTGCTTGTTCCTGGAGGTTTCACGTGCGCCCTCCCGGCCCTAGCACCCAAGGATGATGGGGCTCGACCCTGCAGTCCTTGTCATCCTTCGTCTTTTTCCACTTCGACTGTCCCCTCCACCCTTTCTTTTTCCTCTGTCTTTCCTCTCACTTTTTCTTTGTTTTTCTGCCGAGATATGCCCTTTTAAATAGAGGCGAATCGGTTCTTTCCGAACTTAATAAATATATATATATTTGTTTTTAATTGGGGTTGTTTAACCTCCTTCGCAACATCTAAGGTCATATGAAGGAGGGGACCTATAGCTTTACGTGGGATCCGAACCACGGGATATATATATATATATATATAATAAAAGGACGTGTGTGTGTGTGTGTCTCTTGTCTGTCTGTTCTAGCCATAACTCCAAAATGGAAACAGTTACAAACATGAAGCTTCACACACACATATTAATTAGGTCCCCAGGTTGTGCACCTGGGTATTAATAAATTAAATAATTAAAATTACTGGCCCGAAGGCCCCAGCACCGCGATTAAACTACAGAAAAGAACGCAGCCGTGAAAATTTTGAGCTTAACATTGTGTCAAGATTTCTGAATCTTAAGATTTTCATGATTAATTATTTGGTCAATAAAACTATAGAAAAGAACACGGTCATGAAAATCTTGAGCTTCACATTGCCGCCCGTAATAATAATCTATTATTATTATTATTACTAGTACAGCTCCCGCCGCTTCGCTGACGGGTAGACATGCTAAACTACAAAAAAAGAACCCAGCCGTGAAAATTTTGAGCTTCACATTGTGTCAACATTTCTGAATCTGGTATCTCCCAAAACCTCCTCACCCCCATTCATACAACTTGGGGGCTAACCCCCTCCCCCATTACCCCCACCCCTCCCCATTACCCCACCCATCCCCCATTACCCCCACCCCCCACCCTTCCCCCATTGCTAAACTACAGAAAAGAACACAGTCGTGAAAATCTTGAGCTTCACATTTCCGCCGTAATACAATTTCTGAATTTTTTTCTCACAATTTTTTCTCACAATTTCTGAAAGTGTGACGGACAGACGGACAGCTCTCTTATTATAATATAGATTATTATATTATAATAAGACTGTCCGTCCGTCCGTCCGTCACACTTTCAGAAATTGTGAGAAAAAATTGTGAGAAAAAAATTCAGAAATTGTATTACGGGCGGCAATGTGAAGCTCAAGACTTTCATGACTGTGTTCTTTTCTGTAGTTTAGCCTGTCTGTTTGTCTGTTTGTGAAATTTATCCCGGGCAGTAATGGGGGAAGGGTGGGGGTGGGGGTAATGGGGGATGGGTGGGGTAATGGGGAGGGGTGGGGGTAATGGGGAGGGGTGGGGGTAATGGGGGAGGGGGTGTGGTGAAGTTTCATGTTTGTAACTGCTTCCATTTTGGACCTAAAGCCAACGAAAATATCACGATTTAACCGAACCAATCGTCAAGAGCGTACAGTTGACCTAACCGGGTATTCAATTAACCTAACCGGGCATTCAACACCCAGGTGCACAACCTATATATATATATATATATACGTTTAACATCCACCCGGCAACGCCGGGTCGCTCCTCTAGTATATACGGGTGAGTCAAAAGTAGCGCCCGATTTCTGTCAGTTGATTGTTTGTTTGCCATTTGTATTACAGTGTACAAGAAGGTAGAAATAAATGAATGACATGTTTATCTAACCATTTATTCGGGGGGAAAGTTATTACGGAACTGTACCAAGCTGTTTTACTTGCAACTTTCAAAGTGCCCTCCCTCGTGATCGATGCACAATTGCAGCCGAGCAGGCACAGAGTGGCACACACGCCTGCAGAGTTCGATATCAATTTCCTCAACTTTGCAGTGATTTGAGCCTTCAATTCCTGAATGGTACGAGGCTTTTCACGATAAACAAGGTCTTTCATGAGCCCCCAAAGAAAGAAATCTGAAGGTGTAAGGTCTGGGGACCGTGCCGGCCACTCGATCGGACCGCGGCGGCCGATCCACTTTCCGGGAAAGTTTTCATCAAGCCACTGACGAACATGACGTCCATAATGAGGTGGAGCTCCATCTTGCTGGAAATAACAGTCCGATCTTGTACCCTGGGCCAAAAGAAGGTTTGCAGCATATCCAGGTAAATTTCTGCAGTGACAGATCCCTCAAAGAAAAAGGGTCCAATTATCCCTAATGGAGATATGGCTGCCCAAACTGTCACGCCAGGTAAATTTACCTCCTTCTCAACTGTCACTCTTGGGTTCTCCGCAGCCCAGTAGACACAATTGTGTCTGTTAATTGTGCCGTTAAGCTTAAAACATGCCTCATCTGACCACCAGATGTTGTCTAGCATTGTGTCCTCTTCGTCAAGTTTAGCTAAGAACTCTTCGCAAAATTGAAGACGGCGGTCGTCATCTCCATCATGAAGGGCATGCAGTAAGCGTGGAATGTAAGGTTTCCATTTTTTCTGGTGAAGGATATGGATAACACTTGATTGGCTCACTTCCAACTCTGCAGATAAACGGCGAGTTGACTTTTGCAGACTTTGTTCCAGTCTCCTGATGGCTTCTTCAGCCTTAGCTACATTCGTTGCCGTTTTTGGACGACCGGACTTCTTTGCAGTGGCTACCGACCCTGTTGCTTCAAATTTCTCGACAATCAATCGTATGTTTCTTCCCTGGGGTGGATTAATATCGAATTCCTGTGCCAAACGGCGTGCCGCCATCGTTGGTTGTTCATTACATTTGTAGTAATGTTTCACGGCCGCAATGCGTTGATTCATTGAAAGGTAATTCATGGTTCAATTTGGTGCAAATTCAGTAACTTTCCAAACTCTCAGCAATAACCTGCAAAACAAAAACAAAAATAAATAAACTAAGAAAATTAATAATCTGCAAGACAATTATTAACAACATGACTTCCCAGAAAGAATCTGACAGCCGAAAAAACAGAAATCGGGCGCTACTTTTGACTCACCCTATATACGAGAGCCACTCAATATATTTAGCCCCACAGGGGTCAGGGCAAAATTGAACCAGAGGGTTGACAGAAGTATATAGACACATTCGGTCTTTTCCATAGTTTTTTACATGATAAAAGTCAGTAAATAATAACAGATTTACTGAATCAATATATTTAGAAGCGTGTTGCTATCCACTTTGCATTATAGAAAGCTGACAAACATTCTGGAATTCCATTGATGAGCTTTGCTATTTGTTCTTGACGACGACAATCATCCTGATGTCTTTACGTTTGTCAACCCTCTCTCTCTCTCTCTCTCTCTCTCTCTCTCTCTCTCTATATATATATATATATATATATATATATATATATATATATATATTAGTGGTGTACCGATTAATCGGCATCGGCAAAATTTAGTCGATTCTCTCACCGATTTTTTGAAATTTTAAAATGTATTACAAAAAATGGGTCACCTGAAGATCAGGGCCCCCATTTTTTGCTTTACAGTACCAAATATAATAAATTGAATGCCAGGTTAGGTCAACTGTACGCCCTTGACGATTGGTTAGGTTAAGTCGTAATATTTTTGTTAGTTTTAACGAAGATATCTTTGGTAATTGAGGCTGGGGGCCCTAATCTTCAGGTGATCCTAATTCTATATTAAGTTGTACTTTATAATTTATATGGAGCAAGTGTAGTTTACGTTCCCCCTGACGCAAAAGGGGACACAAACTACACTAGGTTAAAGTTGGGGAACGTAAACTACACTAGGATATTTAGGAGACCGACGTACAGTCAACTACAGGACACGTAAATTGGTACACCACATGATGTTGCTTATCATGGTTTTTGTTACGTGTCGAAAAATGACTTGATAACTTTTTGCTTTTATAGTATATGTTAACATCGATAGTTTTTTCTCAATCCATTGGTTTTATATGCCTCTTTAATATATTATTTAGACATTTTTCTTCATATTTTAGTCTTGTTGGGTTTCTTGTTTCGAAGTAAAATTTTATATCTGTAGGTGCTACTGTAGTATCCGGTCTACCTACGATTGGTTAGGTTTAATCATGATATTTTCGTTAAAACTAACGAAAATATCATGACTAAACCAAACCAATCGTCAAGGGCGATTGACAATGGGATGTAAACAAACAATTAGTAAACAAGATAAGAAGCTATAATTAAAAGGTAGACCGCCGAATCGTAGGTAGACCGCATACTACAGTAGCACCTATCTGTATTTTTATTTTTATCATCTTCCTTATTTTTGTTATATAAATTTGTTAGAGTTCGGTTTATGATATTATCGATTAAAAATAGCAAAAAATCACTGTTTATTAGATTTTGCTTTATTCTCTCAATTTTTTTATTAAATAGTTGGCAACTTGAGCAGATATTGAAAGCTCTGTGCACGAGTGTTTTAATTATTGGTAGTTTATCTTTTTCTGGTGAGTATGAATTATAATTTAAATACGTTCCTTTGTCTGTTGGTTTAACACGTACACCAGTCGTTAAACATCCATTTTGACCAATGAATATACAGGGTGTCCCAGAATTAACTATCTATTTCAATGAAATCGGACAAATTTAATAAAAACTGACATAATTTTGTGTTTATTACTAAATTATGATACAAAAACAAATAGATTTATAAATCATAAGTCAAAACTTTATTTACTTGAATGTGATAACCTTTTTCATCAGTGTCGAACGCAAGATTCTATGAACTGTTGTCTTGGATATGTTGAGTCTTCGACCGGCCTCCCTAACCGAAGTTGTTGGTTCATCCTCAAACAATTGTCGTACCTGTTCGGTACTGTTACGTGCTGTCCTTGGGCGTCCTCTTCCCACCTCGTCGTGTACGGATCCAGTTCTTTTAAATTTGTTCACAAGTTCACGAATCGCTTTGTCTGTAGGACCGGTTCTGTGGAATCTTCTTGTAAATTTTTCTCTGATTTCATTACATTGCATTCCTTTGATACGGGATGTTACAACAAATATGCGTTCTTGTGTATTCATTATTAATAGGGTTCTGAAAGAGAATGAAAATAAAACTATGAAAAACTATGAAAAAATTATGAAAATAAAATTATGAAAAAAATTTAGAAATTTATACATTTTTAACACATATTAAACATGATAAACATAAATAAAAGTGTGTTTTTAAAAAAATTGTCCGATTTCATTGAAATAGATAGTTAATTCTGGGACACCCTGTATTAATGTCAAGAAAAGAGAGTGTATTATTCAAGGCAGGTTCAAATGTGAATTTTAATTTACTTATTTCATGAAGTCTTCGAATAAATAAAGGAATGTGGTTATTGTTAAGAAGAAGAAAAAATGAAGACAGTCAAGGGCGTACAGTTAACCTAACGATTGGTTAGGTTAGGTCGTGATATTTTCGTTAGTTAGCCTTATAAGCCTAACTAAAGAAGGCTGGGGCCCCTATTCTTCAATAGCTCCAAAAAATTAAATACAATGAATATAATGGTAAAATACAGTAGATGTGATTAATGATGATGAACTTAAAACGAAATTAAAAACCTTTTCAATCTCATTTATTGAAAATAATAATCATGGAAAATTAACAAAAAATGAATATGACGCCATATCATCTCTTAGAAACAATGATGAAATCATAATAAAAAAATCCGATAAAGGTAATAGTACTCTTATATTGAACAAGAATGAATATAATAATAAATTAAGATATATATATATATATATATTAGTAATTACCATTGTCTAGATAAAATAAATATGTTGTACGTGTTATTTATGCGGATTTTCTAGAATTATACAATACAGTAATGTAATACATTGTTATTTAGGTGACTTAACTTACTAACCGTAAATAAGTTCAGATAAGAAAATGGAAGTTACCGCAATACTTCCTGTCGGGGAAAAAAAAAAAAAAAAAAAAAATCGGAAGAAAACGATTAAAAAAAAAATAAATAAATCATTAATGAAAACAAAACGTTCTCCATAAGTAAAATGGATAAATACCAGTGATCTCTCGTTGTCGATGACTCTGATTAAAATTTTAATGGCACACTCGTGCAAAATTGATGATGCGTTACGTTATTGTTGTTTGCCGAGACAAAAGCGATAGCAATTGAAATGTGATCATTCTTTTTTTATATAGTATTTATTTATTGATATATACTTGCTTGCAGATATTTCATAATTACCATCAATTTTTTTTTTAAATAAGTGGTAACTTTTTACGTAATTATGTTATGTAATTTACACACACACACACACACACCACACACACACACACATATATATATATATATATATATACATTTTAACTGCAAACACGCAGTATAATTAACGTAAAGAACGACGCTTGTATAGGAGAATATTCCGCGCAAGATGAGGAGAGAGAACGAAACAAATGAAAAAATGAGGTAACCACCCGGCAATCGAACCCGGGATCTTCCGATTGCCGGTCAGATATGATAACCATTACACCACGGGCCTCACTCGAACAAATGCCGTAATTCTTCTACATACGCGCAGAAACCAATGCCCCAAGGGGGCACCTTCCACATGCCGTAACATTATATACATTTTAACTGCAAACACGCAATGTTACGGCATGCGGGAGGTGCCCCCTTGGGGCATTGGTTTCTGCGCGTATGTAGAAGAATTACGGCATTTGTTCGAGTGAGGCCCGTAGTGTAATGGTTATCATATTTGACCGGCAATCGGAAGATCCCGGGTTCGATTCCCGGGTGGTTACCTCATTTTTTTCATTTGTTTCGTTCTCTCTCCTCATCTTGCGCGGAATATTCTCCTATACAAGCGTCGTTCTTTACGTTATATATATATATATATATAATATATATATATATATATATACAGGGCGTCCCAAAAATGTATACACACTTTAAATACTTATAAAGGCAGTGTTTATTAAAATACATTTCATTTTCAAAATGTAATAGAATCTACAGACATTATTTAATTGTTTTGTCAACGCCTGTTTTCAAACTGACGTCCGTTCTGGTCCAGGCACTGCTGATAACGCGAAGCAATGGAATCGCAAACATCACGAAACATTTCGTTTGGTATTTGTGTGCATTCTCGTTCAATGGCTGCTCTCAATTCAGCGACTGTTGCAGGTTTTATAGCGTAGACTTTGTCTTTTAAGTATCCCCATAAAAAAAGTCTAGTGGTGTGAGGTCTGGTGAACGCGGAGGGTATTCTACGAAACCCCTTCGTCCAATCCACATCCACATCGTGCCAAGTACCACTCGCAATACTCCACTCTTCGGTCCGGATCATCATCATCTTCATTAATAGCATGGACTAATCTTGGAATGTAACTTTTCCATTGACAGCGCTTCAAAATGCGTTGGACAGACGATTCTGAAATTCCTACCTCACGACTCGCTTGCCGCACAGATTTTCTTGGACTTTGGTGATACGTTTTCCAGTACTCTTTCTTGCTTTGTGGGACTTGTCGATGTCCGTGGTCTTCCGGAACGCTTCTTGTGGACATTCTGAACAGTTCCATCGGCTTCAAACTTATCTCTAATTCGAGTGGTGGTAAGTCGCGTTGGTGGATCTGTTTGAAACTCCCTCCTAAACTGTCTTTGCACTTCAACTGCGTTTTCACACTTCCAGTAGCATTTTAGAATGAATTTCCTTTGTTCAAAGCTTAGTCTGACTGCCATTATTAATTCTAATAGGTTTAACTTGGAAAGAAAGAAACATCAATTGAGCTATCAGCTGTTAAAGTGTGTATACATTTTTTTGGGACGCCCTGTATATATATAATGCACACCCAAAGAAAAAGTGAAAAGCAATTCAAAGATCTTTCGTGTATTCAACAATACACCTCGTCGGGGAATGAAGGAAAAAAGGCAAGAAGCCATAATATAAATATATACCTCTGTACAGCGTAAACAAAATAGTTTTGAGGGATTAGCAAAAAATGAAGAAGTACAATAAAGGAAAAAGATAATTTAACAAGATTAGTTGTGAGTCCTGTATTTTTAGATTCTGAATTATGTAATATTATGAACATTCGTATTAAACTGTAATATATATATATGTGTGTGTGTGTGTGTGTGTGTATATATATATATGTATATGTTTGTGGCTTCTTGCTTTTTCCTTCAATCCCTGACGACGTGTGCTATTTAATTGTGAAATCCATGATATATACAGTATATATAGACAGAGAGAGAGAGAGAATTATACAGCTTAAAAAACATAATGGTTTGGAAAAAGTCCCAAAAATTAGTAATTAGGAAAGGCAGGGGCGGACTGATAGCAACCTGGGCCCTCGGGCATAATGAGGTCCTGGGTCCCTTGAAATCCGATTTTTTTCATATTACAGTTCGATTAGACACTTGACCCAATTGAGAACACTCTCACTCTTTTATGATGACTGCGAACCGGTGCCGCCAGACCCCCTAATGGCCCGGACTCTCGGTCCATGCCCGATTGCCCGACCTCTCAGTCCGCCCTGTGAGAAAAGGTTTTCTTAATGTTTTAAAAAAATATTTTCTTTAAAAAGAATATTAAAAGAAAAAATTCTAATTAGTAAATGTTTTAATGATATGTTTTTTCGGTAAATTTTTTTCCACAAGTAACTGCAACGAACGAAAGAATTTCTTTCAAATTTTCGACGTATAATATCACAAAATATCTTTTTAAAATAGTTACAATTCAGGAAAGGCATAAAATTTTTTAAAACAATTTTCCCAATAATTTATCAGGAAATTAGAGTTGCCCTTTAAAATCATCGTCTTTTCAGAAGGCGATGAAATAATAATAAAATAATACTAATAATAACAATAATAATAATTTGTGTTATTTATTATCATGTAATATTAATATCTGAACCCCCACCCGACCCCCGACTTGTAAAATTTTAATTATTTTCTCCCCAAAATATTGAAAGGAAATACTGATTTAAAATTTTAAAAAAAGAAGAATTTTTGGAGTTTCTGCTCCAAATACAATTTTACAAAATAAAAATTAAATAAATTTCTCAACTCGTGAAGTGAGAGGCATATTTCATTATATAATTTTACATTTTTAACTGAATTAGATTCTAAACACTTTCATTTTAAAGTTATTGTTAAGTATTTAATTAATATAATTAATTATTCAAACTAATTATTAATTATTTTAGCGAACAATTCTACACATTTAGTTTTTCAAGATGGGATTTCAAAACAAGACATTTCTTTACAGGAACTTAAATAATAATTAACTTATTTAAAATTACATTTTATTTATTTATTTATTTTTCTAACGTTTCTTTAATAAGTATTTAGGCTCTAAATCACCCATTTACATTAATTGTAAATTTTTAATTGATATAAACTGTAAATCATTATTTTACATTATTTGTAAATTCGGAGCAAGTGTTAGTTTGCGTCCCCCCTGACGCAAAAGGGGACACAAACTACACTAGGTCAAAGTTGGGGAACCTAAACTACACTAGGATCTTTAGGAGACATTTTTTAAATGAATCCATCAAATAAAACGTTAAAACTAACGAAAATATTGCGACTTAACCTCACCAATCGTCAATATAATATTATATATATATATATATATATATATATATATATATATATATATATTATATATATATATATATATATATTATATATATATATATATATATATATATATATATATATTAGGGTGATTCAAATATGGGGGTAAAAAAATTTTTTTTATATTTTAATGTGTTCAACCCTTTAAATGGTTCATTTCAGCATAAAAACAACTCTCCTAAAATATTTTAACAAATTTTTAATTTTTATGGGTTGCTACCAGCAATTAAAAATTGACAGAACGACTCAAATTGTCACATTTTTCCACACCACCCAGGGGGTGCTTTTTTTTAATGTGGAAAGCTCCCCCGTAGGTCCTACCATAACCACAAGCATGCATAATTAAACTAGCATGATATTTGAGACATTAGCTGTCCTTACTTCATCAATGTTTCTTTCTTTCTGTCAGGGTAAACAGCCCTGTAGTTTTTCACTACTTGTAGCAAGAATTGTTTATGGTCTTCGTCATGTGTTAGTATTTTATTATATTCATCCATTAATTTTACTCCTCTTTCCGCTATATCATTCACGACTTTCCACTGTTTGATAGATTTCTTAGCGGAGTTATTCTCTTCATCATTATGCCATTCTTTAGCATCTTTGAGTACAAATTTTGAACTAAATTCTGTTATTGTAAAGAATCTTTGAGTATTTGATGACAAAATCTTCTAATTTCTTCGTTGGAATAAGTGCAGGATCTAGAAAAGCCCGTTTTGCAGGAAGAGTTTCTGTTGTATTTTGCAAGGCCTTTACAATTTGTTTTTCGTTTCAGTAGGCACTTCATCATCATAAAAGGCCAAGGCTACCAGTTCTCTGATAGGTACCAGAGGTGACCTAACAGTTTTTTAATAGCAACAAATGCAATTGTGTCGTTTATTTGTTTGTAGACTACAAGATTCTGCAATAATTCCAGAGCAAGACGAGGAGCGCAAGATGGCACAGGAGCTGTAAACCATGCCTTACTATAACCGAGTAGCAAATAGACAGATGTCTTTTAGTCCTTTTTTCTTTTACTGAAATTTTGAACTGAGATTTGAACATAAAAATTTTTAATGAATATGTTAATTTGGCCATCCACCTAGCCCGATGAAGTCCCGCTGGATGTTTAAATTTGATTCCACCTTTTGGTTCACCTCCCAAAAAATTTGTTAACTGCAATAGTTTCTAGGTAATCGTCTCTTGGTTGGAATGTATCTAGTTGACTTGTTGCAAATATAATTATGTCATCTTTGATGTCATGAATATTTTCATAGATACTGGATCTGATAATGCTGTCTCGTAGTCCTCTTTATTAATGCTTGACCATTTTCCTCTGAACTTCTTAAAAAGGACTATATCTGGGCCAGTAGATGGTGATAAAGACTTTGAAACAACAGCTTCCAGCATAATTTCAAATATATGGTTCGACATGCCAGCCACAATAAATCGTTGTCGAATTTTTGTTCTAGAAAATAGCTGCACCATTTCTAGGACTAATATTGGCTGCCGTTGTATTGAAACACATGCATTTTATTTGTTCGCAGATGTCCCATTCAAGCGATGTCTGATGTTTGCATTAAAAAGAGACGCATTTCTGTCACTCAATTTTGCAACATCAAGACTTCCTAATAATTTATCATCAAACAATTTTCTACGTTTGCCAACCTTACTTTTCCATGTTAAAGGTTGTGCAGCACAGAAACCAGATTCATCACTTTTACTCTCCTCTGATTCTGATGATGTACTGGTGAGTATGACAGCCTCTTCACTCTTCTTTCTTTTGATCTCTTCTTCTGCTTTCCTCTTTCATAACGTTGTTGCTTTTCTGCTGCTCTTTGCTCTTTTTTAGCAACAGCCTTATCAATGGTATCCATTTTTCCATGACGTCCTTTCTCACGTTGCATTTCAAGAAATTCTTATCATCTTCTATTTTATAAGCTGCATAGCATTCTCCTGAGCAATGTCAAATAAGTTTTCCAGTTTATCTTTCCATTTTTCTTCTTTATTATTTAAATTTGATCTTTTCAATTTGTTTGCTTTGTTTTTCTTAAGCAGCTGTCATTCCTTCAGTATTCCTTGAATTTTATCTACTACATGTATTCTTTGTTTTGCTGGTATTCCTGCTTTTTTCCAAACTGCTAGCACATCATCTGCAGTAGAGCAGCATGATTTTCTAATGTCTTGCTTTTTAATATTTCTGTAGTGCATGAAGAGGGCCATCATTTCCTTCTCTGATGGTAATACGGATGTTTTTAGTACTGCAGAGGGCTGCCCAATTAGCCATACTTCAGTTTCTTTTCTTGTAGAACTTCTCCCAAATGAGCAACTGGGTGATGGTGAGTTAGGCCTAGCTTCCATAATCGATTAATTGGTATCAAATTACGAGTTCCAAGCAACAATTAAAAGCAAGCTAGGAGGAGAGATAACGAATAATGAAAAATGAGGCGAACCGCCCGGGAATCGAACCCAGGGCCTTCCAATTGCCGGTTGGACGCTCTACCATTATGCTACGGTCCTCACTCAATCACAAATCGTAATGGTAGAGCGTCCAACCGGCAATTGGAAGGCCCTGGGTTCGATTCCCGGGCGGTTCGCCTCATTTTTCATTATTCGTTATCTCTCCTCCTCGTGTGCAGAAACGTTCCTTAACACTTATGTCGTTTCTATTCATTTATATACTGCGCGTCATTGCAGTTATATATATATATATATATATATATATATATATATTATATATATAATAAATTGACGATTGGTTAGGTCAAGTCGTAATATTTTCGTTATTTTTAACGTTTTATTTGATTAGGTGTACGCGGACAAAGTTGGGGAACGCAAACTACACTAGGATAATGTAGGGGAACGTAAACTACACTAGGCACCACAGGGAGACGTAAACTACACTTGCTCCGTGAATTCTCCATTCACATTAATGGTACTGTACTTTCCTTATTCAGATTAATTGCAAATTTTCTATTAAGTCAATTGTAAATTCTCCAGTAACAATAAGAAATTTCCCATTTACATTAATTGGAAATTTCCCATTTACAGTAACTGGAAATTTCCTATTTACATTAATTGTAAATTCTCCATTTACGTTAACAGTAAATTTCCCATTCATATTAATTGTAAAGTCTCCATTCACATTAATTGTAAATTTCCCATTTACATTAATTGTAAATTCTCTGTCTACATTAACAGTAAATTCTCCGTTTACATTAACAGTAAATTCTCCGTTTACATTAACAGTAAATTCTCCGTTTACATTACATAACACTTACATTAACAGTAAATTACCCATTTGCATTGATAATAAATTACCATCTACATTAATTGCAAATTCCCCATTTACACTAGTTGTAAGTTCCCCATTTACACTAATTGCACACTGGTCCACAAATTTTGGAAAAGTTTGTGCTTCGGAGATAAAATGTGTTTCCTATTATGGATTTTGGGTGCTGAAAACGAATATGACCATAAAAACAGTCGATTGGCTACAGTTTCCAAGAAAATTTAAGTTACACATTTTGCGTATAGTGTATACCATATATTAGTAACATACCTGTATAATGCAGTCACTTATATTGATTCAACCCGTTGCTTCTTTGCTTGTCTCTTGTATTCAACTTCTGGAGCATCTCTTGTTATTGTCCAGCAGTAGTCTGCTAACAATGATGGACTCCATTTTCCTGGTAGCGTTTCTCCATCGCTGAGATATTCTGGTGGAAACGTTCACCATGTTCATCGCTGAATGCTCCGCAGTTGGCCGGAAAAAATTCCAGGTGCGAATGGAGGAAATGTATCTTTAAAGACATATTGCAGCCCATTTTTTGATAGGACAACAGCAGATTTTCCACCAGCTCCCTGTAATTGTCAGCTTTGGTATTTCCGAGAAAATTGGTTGCTATAACCGGAAAGCATTCCACGCTGTCTTCTCCTCATCACCTAGGATACGGTCGAACTCCTCATCTCTAAGAAGCTCGCGGATCTGTGGACCAACAAATACACCCTCCTTGAATTTTGCTTCACTGAGCTTTGGGAATTTACCACCGAGGTACTTAAAAGCTGACCCCGTTTTATCCATAGCCTTAACAAAATTTTTCATGACGCCCAGTTTGATGTGTAAGGGTGGTAACAAAATCTTGCTCGATTCTACAAGTGGAGGATACTGAACATTTTGTGTTCCAGGTTCCAATGAGTGTCGGAGTGGCCAATCCTTCTTGATGTAATGAGAAGTCCTAGCCCGACTATCCCATTCACACAGAAAACAGCAATACTTAGTGTAGCCCGGCTGCAGTCCAAGCACGATAGCAACAACTTTCAAGTCACCACAAACCTGCCACTGATGTTTGTCATAGTTTATGCAGTTCAAAAGTTGCTTCATGTTGGCATATGTTTCTTTCATGTGGACTGCATGACCAACTGGAATTGATGGTAATACGTTGCCAACATGCAACAAAACAGCTTTTAGACTCAACTTCGAGGAATCAATGAACAGTCTCAACTCGTCAGGATTGTGAATAATGTTGAGAGCTGCCATCAGACCATCGATGTCGTTGCAAGCTACAAGGTCACCTTCCATGATGAAGAATGGGACAAAATCTTTTTGACGGTCACGAAACACTAACATTTTCAGCGAGGAGATTCCACTGCTGCAATCTGGAGCCCAACAGCTCTGCCTTACTCTTTGGCAGTTCTAAATCTCTGATAAGGTCGTTTAATTCATTCTGAGTTATCATGTGCGGTTTAGAAGATGTCAAGTTATAAACAAATTCAGGGTCTTGTGAAGTTGAAGGCTCACAAGTTTCGCAGGTTCCTTCATTCTCTTCGTCCTCTGACTCCAGGGAGAATGAGTGTGGGGGCTCAGGAACGGGTAGTCCTTCGCCGTGAGGTACCGGGCGTATAGCAGAGGGTATATTCGGATATTGTAAAATCCACTTTTTCTTCTTGCAAATACCTTTCTTGACTGGAGGCACCATGCAGAAGTAACAATTGCTGACATGATCTGTTGGTTCCCTCCACACCATTGGCACTGCAAAAGGCATAGATTTCCTTTTCCGATTCAACCACTGGCGAAGGTTTGTTGCACAAGTATTGCAGCATATGTGTGGGGCCCAGCTCTTGTCCTGATCTCCAATCTTACAGCCAAAATAAAGGTGATAGACTTTCCTAATCACGGCGGTTATAGCACGCTTTTGTGATGCAAAAGTCAATTCTCCACAAACATAACAGAAGTTATCTACACTGTTCACGCAATTACGAGGCATCTTTGTTCAAATTAGGCTGAAAAAAATTCAGTTTCAAAAGCAAACACTAAAAAGAGTTTGACAAGGGTGCACTGTATGACTTCCGCGAATGAACTGATGTTGTGGCGTAATATGTAGACGCCTGTGACACATCGACGCCTTGACTCTACTGCGCATGCACGTAGTTAAATTTTTTTTATTTTAATAAATTAATGTAATTACATTGCATTTTAATAATTTCAAATTAGGTAAGGTTAAGTTAGGTTAGTATTCCATTTATATTAATATAAAAAACATTATGGGAAGCAATATGTTAAAATGATGCAATCTATTTTTTAATAAATAACACCAGTACACATTTGAAAACTTGTCGATCGATTTTTACAAACTAGTTGGTGATTCTATATAATTTGAGTGCGCTGATCTCAAAATATAGTTAGTTTTCCCTATCACGTGTGGTTTTCTTACTACAGGGTGTGTCATAAATCCCCCATTTACCCCAAATGTGAACCATCTTATCGAGTCCAACATTGGATTGCACATGCTAAACCATAAATTTTGTTGTTATAGACTACAGTAACGCTTACATAATAATGTAGGGTAAATATATATAACAACCAGTCCCGTTCCCAGCAAAATACTCTCTTCCCTCCCATAAATGGGTGGTTAACATTTGGGGACAGATGAGGTATTACAACACCCCTTGTAGCACGAAATCTTTAGGTGATAGAGTAAAACCTAATTAAAGCAGAATTAAATAGCTCCTAGCTCTTGGACAAGCATATTGCTTGTTTATGAAAGAATAAAAAAATAACTGAAAGAAACAAAATATTTACCTTCTTTACTTGCAAACATTTCAGGACTTATTCCAAAGACTTAAGACCAAGCGAAGTATGTGTCGGATGCCAATAAATTGTTCTCCTGCAATCTAGACCCCAAAAGTTCTGCAGATTCCTTAGGCAGATTCAAATCCCTGACTAAGTCATTTAGTTCGGCTTGGGTTAATGGTTTAGGATCTCGGTCAGCTGTTGGCTGTTCATAAACATCATCATTGTCTGGATTTGGAGCTGAATCAGAATCTGAATTGTATTGATCCAGACTCTCGGGTGGGCGGGGAATAGGAACTTCTGGACCATGGGGTACCGGCCTTATTGCAGATGGAAGACTTGAGTATTGAAGGCTCTCTTTATTCTTTGCATTATAACCTTTAACATTGCAAGAACAGAAGTAGCATTCGTCGGTATGGTTTCTAGGCTCGCGCCATACCATAGGGATCCCAAATGGCAAACTTTTCTTTTTACCTTTGCTCCAATTCCTTAGTGCCGCAACACACGTAAGACAAACCTTGTGTGGAGCCCAACTTTTGTCTTGATATCCTAATTTAATTCCAAAATAAGCATGATAAGCTCTCTTAATGAAGGTCGTTACATTTGTCCTTTGTTTTACAACATACCGACCACAAATATAACAAAATATGTCTGGACTATGGGTACATCCTCTAGAAGCCATTATTAAAATTTTAAAGACGTAATGTTAGAATTATCTATCTGTAAAAATATGAAAAAACGAAATTAATTAAAGATAAAAAAGGTAAAAAATTACAAAACGCCCCAAAATTGTTTTGCTAATAACTTTAAAACTATGGGTGATCGAAAAAAACTGGAAGCATTTTTAATTCAGCGCAGCGAACTGCTTCAGAATCATAACTCAAAATAAAGAAATCGATTTTCATGCAGACCGGTGTAATTTACAAATACATAATGTAATAGATAAATTTAAAATTACATTTTATTGTATATATATATATATTTACATTAATTTATTAAAAAAAAAATATATAACTACGCGCATGCGCAGTAGAGTCAATGCGTCGATGTGTCACAGGCGTCTACATATTACGCGACAGATGCAGTCCAGTTAGTAGGGTGCAGGGTTGCCTGATATCTTTATAAATAGAGCCAATTGGCAATTTTAGGCATCATTTTCGTATTCAGTGACCCAAAATTAGTATATATTGACTACTTTTATTTCCGAAGCATTTAGGCTGTAGGCCAGTGAATTATAAATTCCCCATTTACACTAATTATATAATTATAAGTTCTCCGTTTACATTAACAGTAAATACATTAATTGCAAATTTCCCGTTCACATTAATTGCGAATTTCCCATTTACATTAATTGCGAATTTCCATTTACATTAATTGAAAATTTCCTATTTGCATTAATTGCAAATTTCCTATTTGCATTGACATACAAAATCGAACATTCATTCAACGAATGTCTTGGAGTATTTTTTAATTTTTTATTTGTATGGGAAATCAGAAAAGGTGAATCCTTTTACCCATTTGTGCCAACAAAAAAGCGTTTGCGGGTATTCATGAAGGTTTACAACCTAATATTTATTCCCCTAAAATAAATAATTGAAAAAAACCTTTGATTAATAATGATAATGATAAGCTTTATTGGCAGGATATAATAAATCCCATAAAATCGTATAATATGGTTGAAGGTAATAAACGATAAGATAAATCAAACAATAATAAATTTAAAACAAAACTAAAAATTAGGACTAAAAGAGAAATAAAAATAAGCCATAAGCCACGTACTGAAATAAGTAATAATAAAAATAAAAAGTTTACGTACCCACAATACCAACATATATATGGTAATAATAATAATAATTATAATTATAATGACAGTGATAATGTTTATTGGCAGAAGACAGCTCTAATAAAATAAAAAGGTACAGTATCCAGGCCCTGTCAGAGGTCCAGAGAGGCCCGGGCCACTTCCAGCTTTTGAGGCCCATAGCTAAACCAATTATTACTTTCACTGCAAAACATTATATTCAAACCTGAAAGTTTCTAAATTTTAGGCCCACTTTAAGCTTGAGGCCCAAGCCAAATGGCCCTCCTAGCCCCCCCCCCCTTCTGATAAACCCTGACAGTATCCATCAAGGTAATCAACAATACAACTAATTAAAATAATTAATAATAATTAGGAAATAATAATATTAATAATAATATTAATAATAATATTAATATAATGATTCAATCATTTCACGAGACATAATAAAAAAATATATTCCAAAATTAAATAACTATGTATCATGCACGCTGTTTCCTCCATTCTCCATGCATGACCAAATGGCCACGCCCACTTTCGTTGCTGGTGTTACTTAAGGCCAACGACTCTCTCTAAGGTCAGTCTTTCGCTGGACAGTAGCGCGAGAACAGCTTCTGTCTTTATGCGTTTTTGTGATCTGAATTAGGTTTTTTTAGTGGGGGCGGAGTCGCAAACGTTTGTAATTTTATTTTTTAAAGGTTTAGTTTTTGTGTGGATTGTCGTTTCTAAGTTTCTAAACAGTATATATATATATATATATATATATATATATACCTGTGTATACACATATATATATATATACCCTGTGTAATATAAGCTCTATGTGAAAAGACGTTAAACTCTTCTTCCACTTAAGCTATGAAAGAATTTATATATATAATATATATATACCTCGACCCTGCAGTTCTTGTCATCCTTGGTCTTTTTCCACTTGACTGTCCCCTCCACCCTTTCTTTTTCCTCTGTCTTTCCTCTCACTTTTTCTTGTTTTTCCGCCGAGATATGCCCTTTTAAATAGAGGCGAATTGGTTCTTCCAAACTTAAAAAATAATATATAGATATATATATATATATATAAAATATATATATATATATATATATAAAATATATATATATATAATATATATATATAAAATATATATATATATATAAAGTGTAATACCAGCACTAATAGTAATAAAGTTTTATTTATTTGCAGATGTTAAAACTATTTAATTGTTTGGTCATACTTTAGTTCATTGCTTGGGATTTCCAATGGACAAATACAGGTAAGTTTAAGTGTTTTTTGGGGTAATATTAGGTTTTGTAAAACTTGTTGTCTTTATTCATAGATGAATGGGTTGTCCTTATCGTTATAGAATTAGTAATGTACCTTCTCCAATTTTAGCCAGTAAAGAATTTTTGTATGCCAACCAGCTTTGTTCGAACAAAAAATATCCTTACAGTTATATTTGCCAGCCATTTAAGCATACTGAAAGCAGTCTATAGTCAAGTATATTAAGCATTTATAGATTTAACTGTCATGTATCTAACCACAGTAGGCCTATATGGGGGGTCGAGGGGCGTGTGACAAAAGTAATGCCTGTTGTGCTGTATGTCTCTCATTTGTGGTGTGGCGATAAAGAACGTAGCTCCCCCGCATACGGGCCGGGCCAGGGGCGAACTGACAGCAACCTGGGTCCTCGGGCATAATGAGGTCATGGGCCCCTTGAAATCCAATGTTTTTCATATTACAGTTCGATTAGACACTCAACCCATTGAGAACACTCCCACTGTTTTATGATGACTGCGGGCCGGTGCAGCCGGGCCCCCCCCCTAATGGCGCGGGCTTTCGGTCCATGCCCGATGCCCGACCCCTCAGTCCGCCCCTAGCCGGACCACTACTTTTTCATGTAAAATATACCACAGTACATGTTACTTCAATTTCACGTCTTACACGTTTACTTCACGAAATTTCAGTCATAGTTAAAAAAAAATTTGATTTTGCAAATACACGTAGGTTCTTCTCTTCGGGGTGGATTCTCAATTCCTATGAATTCACAGCAAAAACTCGTGAATTTAGCATCTAATCACGAAATCATACGAAATCATGAGTCAAAGTTTAACTTAACTGAAGTCATTAAGGTGAAGGACTTCTTAGGCAATATAATCGTTATTACGAAGTAGGATAAGAACCTTTAAGAAAACCATCAACGAATGACGAATGCATTCATATAATTAATTACGCATGGTATGAAAAAATACGGAGGAAAGAATATCCTCCATTATTATTTTAGGGTATCACATAGCCAAAAGGAAAAAAATTCCAGTTACAATTTGACCAAAATGTGAAATAATGAGAAATAGTTACAACAACCAAATATATGGTTAAATATTACCCAACCAATTCAAATGTGTAATCCAACCATATCATAACTAAGCATAGTTAGTTCAAACGTACGAGTAGTATATACAGGGTGTCTCATAAGTCAAGTCTCGTAGGAAAATTTCTTTTAAATTAAATTTACAAAAATAATGCATTAGAACTAAAACAAATGTTCAAATTGATGTCTTGTTTTGGAAATTTTTTTTTGTTGCAGGTAGAATAACACGCAATGGCTAATATTATTACCCGCTTATTTGTACATTTATTTATGGAAAGAAATCCACACCAAAAATTGAATTTATTTGAAGTTCAATCTTTCTGTCTATTTTAAGATTTTCATAAGGAGTCTCACGCTCGATGAAGACCCTAAAATAGCCCCCCCACACCCCCGAGAAAAGCTTTTGCTTCTAATAAATCTATAGTTCCTATTGTGACTTTTATTCCCTCGTTTTTGAAAATATTCATAAAATATATTTTTTATTTACTAAAACAAAAATTTAAAAAAAAATATGTTTATGGCCAAAGTTTGAGATTATTAATAAATACTGTATTTAATTTCTTTTTATGGATATGTATACATTTTAGTGCTTTTTCATGATATTTCCTAAAGTTATTTATCTGATAAAATTTATGCTTTTGCGAAGGTGCCCACTGCCATTGTACGGATGGTGGCAGCAACGGGTTCCAGCGTTGCCGGAGAACTGGTTGTCAAGGCTACAGAAAACGGGATATCTATAAAAGGTATGAACAGTTTTTGTATTTTGGGGTATGAACAGAGGCGTACTCAGCATTTTGCGCCCCCAGGCAGGGAAATTGTCACCACAGTGACTTATAATTGCGTCATTTGATATCGCTAGTTTGCTATTAGAGGTTGCTGTTCTTTTTTATTTTAAAACTTATTTGAAATTCCATTTAATTTGTTAGCGCTAAGAAGTTAATTATTTTCAATTTTTGTTTTCTTTGCCCTTTTCATGTTGAAATACGACAAAATTTGTCACCCAAGGCAGGTGCCTGCTCCGCCTATACGTAAATCCGCCTATGGGTATGAAGCTTAATAAAATACTGCAATACATCCACCTATCTCACCCCCCCCCCCTGTCCCCGTGTGTGTGTATATATATATATATATATATATATATATATGGGATGAATTTTTCCTTCTAGGTTTGCATCATATATATATATATATATATATATATATATATATATATATATATATGTGTGTGTGTGTGTGTGTGTGTGTGTGTGGTGTGTGATTTTCCAAATATTATCATTGTATTTTAAATCAATTAACTTTGGATAATTTTTTTAAAAAGCCTTTTATATATTAAAAGTGTTTATTATATTATCTTAAAGAAATACAAGATATGAAATTTTATTTTTAAATAATAATTATTAAAATAACAAAACGCCTTTAAAAATTTGCTTATCGTTTAATGTTTTATTATTTTCGGAAACTTTATTAAAAAATTAAAAATTTGGTTGGAACCCCATCTCACGCGTTTATATATATATATATATAAAATAATAATTATTATTGGGTTTGTTTAACCTCCTTCGCAACATCTAAGGTCATATGACGGAGGGGACCTACAGCTTTACGTGGGATCCGAACCACGGGTCGCTACATAATCTGAGCGCGGAGGACGGTCTCCCATCCAACTACTACCCAGACCCAATGTCGCTTAACTTCGCTGATCAACGGGAAGCGGTGATATACTGTGTGTGTGTATATATATATGTTTTTATTGAGGTCAAGGTTTACTTCAGGAATTTTTCTTTCGATTTCTTGGTAAAAATTATATAAAATAATAATGACAAAAATTAAAAGTTTCCTTTTAAAGAATTACATTTTTTTATAGTAATTATAAGACATTTGAACATGTGCTGCGCAATATATATATATATATATATATATATATATATATATATATGTATGTAGTATGTATGTGTGTGTGTGTGTGTGTGTATATATATATATATAATTATATATATATATATATATAAGCAACCTCAGAGGGTGGAAAGAGAGGGATTAGAAGTTGATTTATTTACCACACCCGGATCTGAGCGCAAATTGGACGTGTAGTTTATATGTCACACCTGGAGTGAAAGGGTTAATTTCATTTTATGGATATGTATATATTATATTTTAGTACTTTCTCATGATATTTTCTAAAGTTATTTATCTGGTAAAGTTTATGCTTTTGTGTGTATATATATATATAATATATATAAATATATATATAAAATTATATATATTTGCAGTAAATTCCATAAAACGCATTTATTGGTATGTGAGTGTGTGTGTCTAAGTGAGATTTTTTCTCGCTGCCTATATTTCAGTTATAATTAAGAAATAACAAAAATTAATGAATGACATTAAAATAAACGTGTCTACACGACAAAATGGAACAGATTGCATCGTAGTGAGTACACAATATAACCCAGTAAAGTACACCTACAATAAAATATGCACATCACTACATTAAGAAAAAAAAAAGCATGAAACACTGTAACCTACATGACAGAACCGCGCTTGGTTTATATATATATATATATATATATATATATATATATATATATATATATATATATATGTGTGTGTGTGTGTGTGTGTGTGTAATTTCGCTGTAGAAGCTTATATAGAACCATTGTGGTCACTCCAATAGAAACAAATAATAAATTGTTGGCATTTTTCATGTTTACATCATTAAATCTATTATTCTCTATTAAGCACAGTAATCTGGATGACCTTCCTCTTTCACTTCCATTATGTAAACATTACAATTAACATACTCGATTCTGTAGTCAGCTTGTAATTTTTCGTCATTGCTGATAGATCAAATTGTTCAGTTGTAATTTACTTTGAAGCGTTTTGCTTTGTATCGTATGGAATACACGCACTCAAGAGTAAACGAAAATAAATAGAGAGGAGGGGGGATCGAAAGGGGGAAAGAAATCAAATGGTTCGCTTTAGAATGGCAAGAATTGTCTACAAAGGCTAATTAATTAAGCAGAACACTTAGAAATAATCGATTCCTTTATTTGTCTTAAAATTGGGAGCATGCACGGTGCCCCCAATTTTTGGGGCGATATCGCGTGGCACTCTTCAAAAAATCGATTAACCAAGGTGTGCGACATGATCGTCCTACCATAGTCCAACTCCGCAATGCATTATGCAAGAAAATGGTATCAGAGTATGATGGGTTTGTTCAGAAGTTGGACGAGTGACCGTCTTTTGCGTTCAGATGATGTTATTGACCCCATGCTCCGGATACCACGTTATGAACCAAAAAAACCTTAAACAACCCAAAACATTATAATTAATTACTATTTTATCAGAGTATGAGTACACACACGCATATATTTATATCTGAACCTACGTATAACATAACATATAACACAACTTGCACCCGTGATTTAAGCTTTATTTATAACAGGTCATACTAACAACACTCTTTGATCTTGTTATGCAAGAATAAATCCTTATATGTTTACTGTATCGACTGCGGCTCAGCTGGGAGCTAAATAAGGTGGTTTTTTTAATAAATATTTCACACACTTTACAACATACAACAGTCATGTTTGCAATGGAAGAAGATTTGCTCTCAGAAATGAGGGCCGCTTATCAAAGTTTTCTTCACTGCACAGTGCAGATATTGCCAATTAAATAAGCACTCTTGCGAGTATATTTTACATATTTCATGGAAGAAACTGAATTATGTCCTGTCTTATATGTTCCAAGGGACCCATTACATACCTACCTACTATTAATAATTACATAAAAAGTTAGTAGTAACCTATTTTCCCTTTATGTAACATTACAACTGCCAACCGCCTGATTGGCACACACACACACACACACACACACACACACACACACACACACACACACACAGTGGGGAATTTGGCACGTTTAGAATATTTATAGAATCACAACATCTGTGTGAAGTTTCTTTATACGAGTACATATATAATTTTTTGTATTCTAACCATTGTATTTCTTTTAGGGAAAATCACTGGTCTGACTCCCGGTTTACATGGTTTCCACATTCATGAACACGGAAACCTTGGCAACGGCTGCAGAAATGCTGGTGGACACTTCAATCCCTTCCATGTACGTCTGTATATATATATATATATATATAATATATATATATATATACCTTACCTTACAACCTTACAAAGGTTCCGCGCGATGATTTCTCATTTCGCGAAGGTCAAGCTTGTCGCCCCTCCTCTCGAGTTGGCCTGGTGAAGTAGTGAGTTGGATTCTTGCGCTCTCCACCTCACATAGCCAGGTACGCCCGGCTCATCGGGGATTGTTCTGAGCCAGGCGTCTAGTCTTCTTTTGAAGATTTCCACTGCAACTCCCTTCGTGTTTCTTAGGTCTTTGGGCAACTGATTAAACAGTTTTGGTCCTCTCACTACAAAACTATTTTCTTTCAGGGTTAAGGATGTTCCTTGTCTCGCCTTCAATTTGGGAATACGACACAGTCTACCGCTTCTACTTTCCATCGTTGTTTGGGGAGTTATGGGATTCAGAGTAAGATTAGGGACTAGTTTCTCCATTATTTTCCAAGTGTAAATAATGGTGTATCTCTCTCTTCTCCTTTCCAGTGAATATAGGTCTAGTTCTCGTAACCTTTCCCAGTAATTTAGTTCTTTGCACCCATTGATCTTGGCTGTGAAGCTTCTTTGGATCCCCTCCAGCTGTCTAATGTCTTCTTTTTTATATGGGGAAGTTAGGACCGAGCAGTATTCTAATTTGGGTATGATCAGGGTTTTCAGTAGAGGAATCATTACATTCCTATCCCTTCGTTTAAAGGTTCTCAATATCTGACCCGTTATTCTCTTTGCTCTGTTTACTGCAATCTTATTTTGTGTTTCAAATTTCGCATCATCTGTCATTACAACCCCTAAATCTTTTGCTCTGGAATTTCTCTGAATTTCCTGTCCATTTGGGGTATAATAGTCCATGCACTTTAGGTCTTCTCTTTTT
Organism: Bathynomus jamesi; assembly: GCA_023014485.1. Classification (NCBI taxonomy): domain Eukaryota; kingdom Metazoa; phylum Arthropoda; class Malacostraca; order Isopoda; family Cirolanidae; genus Bathynomus; species Bathynomus jamesi. The sequence goes on from JAJOZX010001527.1 coordinate 739,866, forward strand.
CCGTACCGTAATAGCTGAAATTTCTCGGTGTTAAACTTCATATTGTTGTCTTCAGTCCACTTGTAGATTTTGTTTATGTCGGTTTGTAAAGATCCTATGTCTTCTGGGTTTCTTATTTTTCTACTGATCTTTGTGTCATCCGCAAAGGATGTTACTGTGCTGTCTCTGGTAACGTCCTCATCTATGTCAGTTAGCATGATTATGAAGAGTAGTGGAGCTAATACTGTTCCTTGTGGTACTGAGCTGAGGACCTCTGATTCTGATGAAGATACTCCTTGTACTGTAACGACTTGCCTCCGCTCACTAAGGAAATTATATATCCATTTCCCTACTTTTCCTGTTATTCCCATATATTTCAGTTTATGTATTATGATTCCGTGGTCACACTTGTCGAACGCTTTAGCAAAGTCTGTGTATAGTACATCATAGTTTTCATTACTTTCAAGTGAATCAATAATGTTGTTGTAGTGTTCCATTAGTTGTGATAGGCATGATCTGCCTGATCGAAACCCGTGTTGGTTATCATTGAATTTTTTCTGAGTTTCCAAAAAGTCATAGATTTTCTGTCTAACTATTCTTTCAAATATTTTAGTGAGATGAGATGTAAGCGACACTGGCCTATAGTTTTTGGCCTGGGATCGATCTCCTCCTTTATATATTGGGACTATGTTCGCGCTCTTCAGGATGCCCGGTATTTCTCCCGTGTCTAATGATCGTCTCCATATCCAGTATAGGGGCTCAGCGATTGCATTCTTGCAGTTTTTGATCAGTGTGGCATTCCATTTATCCGGTCCTGCCGCTGAGTGTGTTTTTAGTTTCCCTATAGCTTGTGTAATATCATCCGTCGTGAAGTCGAAATCCGTTATACTTTCCCCTTGTGGTTCTTCTTCAAAGAACGCGTTTCTATCGCAAATCAATTTGTCAGTTTTTGGGATACTGAAAGATGATTCATACTGAGCTTTTAATATTTCAGATACTTCTGTTAGATCATCATAAATCACTGTTCTCATTTTTTAAAGGTCCGATAGTCGCTTGGTTTTTCGACTTTCTTTTTGCGAAATTATAGAAGTACTTTGAGTTAACCTTTATCGCTTCTATAGCGTCATCTTCTTCTTTTTCTGTATGCTTCTCGATTTGTTCCTGTATGACGACATCGATACTTTGTAGTTTATCATTTAATATTTTTCTGATGTTATTATCTTTACAATTACTTAATTTTGCAGTCACTCTTTTTCTCTTTCGGAACAATGCCCTCTTTTGTCTTTCGAACCTGCTTCTCTTTCCTCTTTGTTGTATCTTTGGGACATGTTTTTCCACAATTTCTAACGTCTTCTCCTCTAACGTCATTAGCATCTCTTCCGTTGTCTTGGCCTCGAAAATGGTTTTCCAATCTATTACTTCCACGCTGGATGTCACATCTTCCCAGTTTATAGCTTTGGAGTGAAAATTAAAAATTTCGAATTTGCTTCGTTCTGTTGTGCGTGTTCTTTCCTTTCCTGTTGCCTTTATATTAGTTGTTATTTCAATGATATTGTGGTCTGATATCATAGTTGGGGAGATTTCTACATTATCAATTAGATTACTGTTGTTTGTGAATACCAAATCTAGGCAGTTGTTTTTTCTTGTGTTTTCTGTTATTTCTTGCGTTAACATAAATTCATCAGCTAAAGCTAGTAGCATTTTTACCTGCTCCTGGTCTTCTCGTGTGCCCCCCTTGTCCTGGTGGATACATATATTTTTTCCTATCCTTTTATATTTCATGAATGGGAAATTAAAATCACCACAGAGAAAAATATTTGGGGTTGGAGAGTGTAGATCTTTTACTAAGTTTCTTACCTCTGTAATGGAATCTGAAAATTTTGAGGTTGGCGTGTTTGGGGATCTGTACATTACAATTAGTACCATATTTAATTTTTCAATTTTTGCTGCTACACATTCTACGTATTTGTTTGAGGTACTTATAACCATTTCTGCTATGTGCCTTTCGCGTGTGTAAATAGCACATCCTCCTTTACGTCTCACTGTTCTGTCGGCTCGGAGGATGTTCTAGTTGTCAATTTGTATTTCTTTTTTGTCAATACAGGACTCACAATTTTCACAGTTCGCCTGGCAGTCCTTTAGATGAGTTTCCGTGAGGCATGCAAAGTCTGCTCCGGCTTCTTGCATGAGTCCTTTCAGGTATGCAACTTTGTTCGTGAACTGGTTTGATTTAAGGCCCTGTATGTTGGCTAGGATTATTTTTATTTTTTCTCTTTCTTTTTCGCATACAGGTGGTTCCGCTTTGTTTTCCGATGAGGGTGCCGGTTTCGTTGCCTTGTGGTCCTCCGAGAATTTACCTCTTTTTATCTTTGTCGGTACCTGTTGTCCCGATAACGCATGAAGTGTCTTTGTTCGTACCTTCTGTCCGGCTCTCGGATTTCTATATTTATATTTGTCAGCTGGTTTTGTAATTGCTGGAGAGTATTTAGCAGCTGAAATGTGTTGGCTGCGTCTAAAAAATTTCCACTCTTCTTTGATGTATATATATATAATTTTTCTGATGATAAAATAATAAAAAACTAGAGGAAAAACACGTACAGTACAATTCCAAAAGCTGTACAGTGGGAAGTGTATATTAAGTTGTTTTGTAGTTACTGCCGTATTATTGGTGCGAAAAGTAGTTGCCTGGAAATCATTTTGAAACTTGAATATTAGTTGATATAACGTGTAATGTTTTTATTAATTATTAATTATTTTCCTCACTTTTCTTGCACTAATCTGAGATAAGTTATCTCTCATTGAAACAGTATTTTCACTTACTGCAAAAGATACTATGAAAAAAATATTATTTGTTTTAATGAGATACAGGTAAAGGTGCATTTATATTAAAATTAGTAAATTTTGTATGATACGAAAATTTTAAAACTATTCGTTTCTGTATTACGTGTCAAAACAGGTTAAGGAAAGTTTCCTCTCAAATTAGAGTTAGGTCCCAAATTGGGGACCGCATTGACACTAACTGGGAACTTACTGGTTTTCTTTTTGATCGTAAATATCAAAAAGCTATACCCAAAATGGAACCTATAATGTTAGTATTAATAATCATTCAGGAGAACCAGAAACTGACACAGCGCTCAGGCCAACTAATGCGGTCCATTGCTCTAACTCGTGGATTATTATTACCAGTATCATCGGGGTTCGATCCCCGACTCGTGCCTTCACTTCGCTTATGGAAACGGTATTACCCACCGAGTTAGAGACGCTGGCTACGGTTAGTGTTAGGAACCCTTTATTACTTGGAACGTTGAAGTTACAAAAAGCTCCTCTTCAATTACTTCAACTGAAGGTTTTACCAACTTTAATGTTTACATGAATTTCATTTGAGGAGCAAAAGTAAGACAATTAGGCGAAGCAATGTAATTCTAGTGTGTTCTTAAATGCCATTCTAAGGCGTAACTGTACTAGAGAAGCATTTATGTCACTAAAAGTTACAACTCTTTGGAAACAGCACGATCATGGGGACCCCCGTGATTTGAAACGTCATATTGGAGACTTGGGGAACATAGAAGCCGATGAGACAGGAACAGCTATCATTAACATCTTGGACTCGCAAGCCTCCATGGACCCATCTTCACGAGTGAGTTTAAAAAAAAAAAAATGGACAATTTAAATACACGGGACAAGTCGTACGTGGAAAGTGTCATTGCGTCAAAAGTACAGGGTGACCATAAATTAATTTTATAAATTCAACTGAATTTGGAGAGATAATTTACGGACACCATGTACTTCAAAAGTTAGAAAAGCAAAATTCTATTACGTTGGCAGTGAAGTCATTGTCTGAAGAGGGCTAAGTGTCAAGAACTTTCAGATAGTGAAACAGCCATGACATATATTCCTCATACAACATTACTTCTCCTCATAAATATTAACCAATAATAAATTATTGCGAGTTATCCACAATTTAATTTCAAATATAGGCTTACATCGGAAATCTTTCCGTGGTCGTTCACGCTGATCGCGACGATTTGGGAAGAGGAGGGAACCCAGAAAGTCTTAAAACCGGAAATGCCGGTGCCAGAATGGGATGTGGCATCATCGAAGTTCAGCAGCAACAGCAACAACAGCAGACACAACAACAACAACAAGTGACTAGCGTAAGTTGAAGTCGAGAATGTAACATCCTAAATTCATTATTTTATTTTTTATCTTTTACTTCCAAAATATATTTATAAACATTTAAAGTTTGAAGTGAGCAGTCAGGAACGTAAATAGGAATATTAAGTATAAAAAACCGTTCTCAGGATTTACATTATTATCGTGTTTTAGCTTTACTGTACAGGGTGGCCACAAAGTCCCTTTGCATGAAAAACAAGGGCAACATACAGATATGCTGTAATGTCACTGCAAAGGGACATTGTGGTCACTCTGTACACTGAACTCCAGAAATACAAGTCGAATAAACACATTATTTGGAAAAAAAATTATTGCTCTTTGGATTAAAATAATATTAAATATATTAAAAGAATACTATCCCCCTTAATTATTATTATTCATATATCTACAGAACTGTGACTTAACTAGTTACTCAGTAATCGCTACCTTTTTGAGTAACTGTAACGGTAACTAGTTAAATTTTCTGGCCGAGTAATTGTAACTTGTTGCACAGTGCAAGTTTATTGATAACATATATCTAATGCTGATATGATAAAATCTTATTGTTTATTCGTTAAATCGCAATAAATTTGAAACAAATGGACAGTTTTGGCAAGTATCATTTGTCAAGGAAAGTACTTTTATCAAGATCAGATACTCGCCAAAACAAGGAAAAATGTCGAAAGTAACGTTTGAAGTAATTAGTAACTAGTTAATTTTTTAAACAACAACCAGTAACTAATAACTACGTACTTTTTTGAGACGGAAACTAGTTACTTATCTCAGGCAGTAACTAGTTACTGTAATTAGTTACAAAAAGTAACTGGCACAACACTATATATATATATATATATATATATGAGTTTGCGCATGTAATCTCTGTTTTCTCTTAGGGATATTTAACTTTCTTCGTAACATCTAAAGTCATACGACGGAGGAGACCTACAGTTTTACGCGGGATCCGAACCATTACCTCACCAAGGGAGGTTCAGAGAAGCACCTTAATCGATGAAACTTGACGTCCGAGCCACAACTCAAACCCCGAAACTTCAGATTAATAGTTCAGTTCTTTACTACTAAGCTACCCTACAGAGTGGCCACAAAGTCCCTTTGCAGTGAAATTACAGCATATCTGTATGTTGCCTCGTTTTTCATGCAAAGGGACTTTGTGGCCGCCCTGTATGTCTTCGCTGACATACTGTATATCCTGCAAATTTTATATTTCATTTAAGAGGCTCATTGAACTACGTCGGAATTGGCCACTCCCTACCCACCGCAGGGGTCAACCGCAAATGAAACTGACTCTCTTGTATAAATTATTCTAACTTCTTGTGTTCCTTATGCTAGTGATTAATGTCTAACTAATTGGTTCCGAGATACATATTGTCAATTCCTTTTTCAAATTGATCTTATAAACGAATCGTAGCCCAGCTGCTGACATTTTCTCGCATAATATGAAAAGTACTTTTAAAATTCTCTCTTTATCATATCAGTTTTGTTCAAAATTACATAAAACGCGGAAATAAATTAAATTATTTATATTTTAGCATCAAAATAAGACAAATTATTTCTTTATAAAGGCTGCTTTTGCGAAAGTCACGATAGTTCCTGGAACAGCGGCAAATTTGGCTGGAGAACTGATTGTCACGGCAACGGGAGGAGGTGTCATTATCGAAGGTAAGTTCTAACATTTTACGTACTGTGTATGTTTACACATTATAATTCAATTAAATCTGAGTAAGAATTAGATACGAGTTAGAGTTATATTAGAATTCAGTTAAAATTAATTTAGTTCTACATTAAATTTTATTTTTTTAATATAGCGAAAGGTATAAAGTTGGTTTATTAATTTTTAATGAACTGCAGTTGAATTGTAATTCTCAATGTAATTCAAATTTTAGCGACACATCATTATTACACTTAACTTATTATTACGCTTAACTCATTATTGCAGGTGAGATCACCGGGCTAACTCCCGGTTTACACGGTTTCCATATTCACGCAACGGGGGACCTTGGTAACAACTGCAAAAATGCTGGAGGACACTTTAATCCATCTGGAGTGAGTAAAGCTTTCGTGGTTTATTGTGGAAAACAATTTGTGTGGTTAATAACACTGGCGACGGGGATGTATTTCATATAGAGTTTATCGAACCTTTTGTTTATTCGTGTTATGTTAAACAGTTAAATCATGGCGGTCCTCAAGATGTCATCCGCCATGTTGGAGATTTGGGAAATATCGAAGCAGATGCAACGGGAACAGCAAACATTCGGATCTTTGACATTCAACCCTCTTTGGATCCATCTTCTCCTGTGGGTTTAAACTCTTGTTTGTTGAAGAAGAATTTAGTAATTTTTTATTGTTTACCATCAAATTTGAACTGAATATAAACACAATTAATGTACAGGGTGTCCCGTAAGTCTGGACCCATAGGGAAAAATAATAAAATTACAAAATAGTCCAAAAATTTATTTATAATATATTTTTTTATTATTTTTATTATTATTTTTATTATTTTTTTATTATGATCTTACTCCGCTGGAGTTTTATTTGTGGGGCCACTTGAAAGCCAAAGTGTACGAGGTCAAACTTCAGAACATTTTCCACCTTAAAGCACGCATTGTGGAGGCGTGTCAAGAAATTTCTGCGACAGTGATTCAGAAAGTGCTGTCGCAGTGGAGATTGCGTCTTCAACTATGTGTGCGACACAACGGCGGACACTTTGAACAGATTATGTAATAAATTTTTTGGACTATTTTGTAATTTTATTATTTTTCCCTATGGGTCCAGACTTACGGGACACCCTGTATATATGCAAAACGTTTTAATTTTAATTTTAGGCTTACATTGGAAATCTTGCTGTGGTGGTTCACGCTGGTCGCGACGATTTGGGTAAAGGAGGGAACCCAGAAAGTCTTAAGACCGGAAATGCCGGTGCCAGATTGGGATGCGGCATCATCGAAGTTCAGCAGCAACAGCAGACACAACAACAACAAGTAATTAGCGTAAGTTGAAGTCGAGAATGTAACATCCTAAATTCATTATTTTTTTTTTTTTCTTTTACTTCCAAAATATATTTATAAACATTTAAAGTTTGAAGTGAGCAGTCAGGAACGTAAATAGGAATATTAAGTATAAAAAACCGTTCTAAGGATTTACATTATTATCGTGTTTTAGCTTTACTGTACAGGGTGGCCACAAAGTCCCTTTGCATGAAAAACAAGGGCAACATACAGATATGCTGTAATGTCACTGTAAAGGGACTTTGTGGTCACTCTGTACACTGAACTCCAGAAATACAAGTCGAATAAACACATTATTTGAAAAAAAAATTATTGCTCTTTGGATTAAAATAATATTAAATATATTAAAAGAATACTATCCCCTTAATTATTATTATTCATATATCTACAGAACTGTGACTTAACTAGTTACTCAGTAATCGCTACCTTTTTGAGTAACTGTAACGGTAACTAGTTAAATTTTCTGGCCGAGTAATTGTAACTTGTTGCACAGTGCAAGTTTATTGATAACATATATCTAATGCTGATATGATAAAATCTTAGTTTATTCGTTAAATCGCAGTCAATTTGAAACAAATGGACAGTTTTGGCAAGTATCACTTGTCAAGGAAAGTACTTTTATCAAGATCAGATACTCGCCAAAACAAGGAAAAATGTCGAAAGTAACTTTTGAAGTAATTAGTAACTAGTTAATTTTTTAAACAACAACCAGTAACTAATAACTACGTACTTTTTTGAAACGGCAACTAGTTACTTATTAGGCAAAAGTAACTGGCACAAAACTTATATATATATATATATATATATATATATATATATATATATATATATATATATATATATATATATGGTTTGCGCATGTAATCTCTGTTTTCTCTTAGGGATATTTAACTTTCTTCGTAACACCTAAGGTCAAACGACGAAGGAGACCTAGAGTTTTACGCGGGATCCGAACCATTACCTCACCAAGGGAGGTTCAGAGAAGCACCTTAATCGATGAAACTTGACGTCCGAGCCACAACTCAAACCCAGAAACTTCAGATTAATAGCTCAGTTCTTTACTACTAAGCTACCCTACAGAGTGGCCACAAAGTCCCTTTGCAGTGAAATTACAGCATATCTGTATGTTGCCTCGTTTTTCATGCAAAGGGACTTTGTGGCCGCCCTGTATGTCTTCGCTGACATACTGTATATCCTGCAAATTTTATATTTCATTTAAGAGGCTCATTGAACTACGTCGGAATTGGCCACTCCCTACCCACCGCAGGGGTCAACCGCAAATGAAACTGACTCTCTTGTATAAATTATTCTAACTTCTTGTGTTCCTTATGCTAGTGATTAATGTCTAACTAATTGGTTCCGAGATACATATTGTCAATTCCTTTTTCAAATTGATCCTACAAACGAATCGTAGCCCAGCTGCTGACATTTTCTCGCATAATATGAAAAGTACTTTTAAAATTCTCTCTTTATCATATCAGTTTTGTTCAAAATTACATAAAACGCGGAAATAAATTAAATGATTTATATTTTAGCATCAAAATAAGACATAAATTATTTCTTTATAAAGGCTGCTTTTGCGAAAGTCACGATAGTTCCTGGAACAGCGGCAAATTTGGCTGGAGAACTGATTGTCACGGCAACGGGAGGAGGTGTCATTATCGAAGGTAAGTTCTAACATTTTACGTACTGTGTATGTTTACACATTATAATTCAATTAAATCTGAATAAGAATTAGATACGAGTTAGAGTTATATTAGAATTCAGTTAAAATTAATTTAGTTCTACATTAAATTTTATTTTTTTAATATAGCGAAAGGTATAAAGTTGGTTTATTAATTTTTAATGAACTGCAGTTGAATTATAATTCTCAATGTAATTCAAATTTTAGTGTACACATCATTATTAGACTACAATTAACTTATTATTACGCTTAACTCATTATTGCAGGTGAGATCACCGGGCTAACTCCCGGTTTACACGGTTTCCATATTCACGCAACGGGGGACCTTGGTAACAACTGCAAAAATGCTGGAGGACACTTTAATCCATTTGGAGTGAGTAAAGCTTTCGTGGTTTATTGTGGAAAACAATTTGTGTGGTTAATAACACTGGCGACGGGGATGTATTTCATATAGAGTTTATCGAACCTTTTGTTTATTCGTGTTATGTTAAACAGTTAAATCATGGCGGTCCTCAAGATGTCATCCGCCATGTTGGAGATTTGGGAAATATCGAAGCGGATGCAACGGGAACAGCAAACATTCAGATCTTTGACATTCAACCCTCTTTGGATCCATCTTCTCCTGTGGGTTTAAACTCTTGTTTGTTGAAGAAGAATTTAGTAATTTTTCATTGTTTACCATCAAATTTGAACTGAATATAAACACAATTAATGTATATATGCAAAACATTTTTATTTTAATTTTAGGCTTACATTGGAAATCTTGCTGTGGTGGTTCACGCTGGTCGCGACGATTTGGGTAAAGGAGGGAACCCAGAAAGTCTTAAGACCGGAAATGCCGGTGCCAGATTGGGATGTGGCATCATCGAAGTTGCGCAACATCAAGTAAATCAAAAACAAATTATATTTCCTAAACAAGGTTCTCCATCTCGATTTCAAAACGTGAGCATTACTAAACAAAAATACTCGTAATTCCCATATTATAGTAGAAGTCTGCGTGTATATGTCCATTTAGCGTTAAGTTTTGTCGGATTACTTCCTACCCACGTCGCAAAACAACTTCCCGGTCAATCAGCTAGTTTAATTAACGTTGGGTCTGTTCGGTTGTTGTATAGCCGTCCTCCGCTTTCAGATGATTCGGATTCCAAGCAAACTGCGTGTACTCGTAGGTCCCTTCCGTCACGTGGTCTTTGCCATTATGAAGGAGGTTAAACAACCCCAAACATTATTATTAGTATTAGTATTAGTGCTTCAAGGTTTGTAACGTCTGAAAAATTATACTTGGCTTCTACTAAACAAGGGAAATGGCGTTTCTTTTTGTTTAACCACATGATAAATACTGCCACACAAAAAGAAATATCTAATATTATGAAGGTAGTAAATTATTTTGCATAATTTGCTTTTAGCATCATTGTCTATATTTCTGTGAAATGGCATTACAAAACCGTAACATATCTATAAGTTAATTTCATTAACGTATTTCCCTTCGTTATAAAAGCAATTGTTAATATGTATAGAGGATGCGTAATTTGTAATACGAGTATTTATGAGTACTTAATGTACTTTTTTCAGTAATACATAATGTGAGTTTTAAGATTGTTTTACTTCATTCTTCATCTTACAGAAAGACTTCGCGCGAGTGAGACTGATCCCAGGTTCCAATCTTGCTATAGCCGGAGAATTAGTAATTAGTCCAACGGAAAAAGGTGTTGTTCTTCGAGGTGAGTGTGGTTTTATTAAAGAAAAATAATGTAATGCTCTTCAATTACAGTTACAGTCACGTGAGATAAAAAGTTATCTTACCGAAGATGAGTTTAGGTTTAGTCAAATTTATACTATTTATTAAATATGAGGATGAACACTGTTTATTTTCATCTGAAGAGAAGTTATTTTATGGCCAAGTAATTTTTTTTCTTTACCATTTCTCTACAGCATTCATTTCTCGAAATCAATTGTCGGTATCACCAATATAATAATAATAATAATAATAATCATTATTATCATTATCATTATCATCATTATTTATTGAGTTTAGATGAGTTTTCATTACATCTACAAAATTTTGACAAAAGTAAACAGCCACCTTCGATTTTTCCGTAATTTTTGATTTAATAATAAAAGTAAATAATAATAACAGATTTACTGAATCAATATACAGGGTGCACATAAAGTCAGGATCTATTTTTGTGAAATAATTATTTTTTTCTATTTTTCTTTCAGAAGCCCTTAGAATGAATACAGAAGAGCGTGTGGCAATAGTAATTTGGCGAATCGAGGGAAAGAAATACAATGACATCAGAGAGAAGTTTAGAAGGAGATTTCATAAGCCGGGGCCAATAGACAAGACAATACAAAATTGGTGAACAAATTTAAACGAACGGGATCTGTAAATGATGAAGCAAGATCAGGACGACCGTGTATGTCAGATCGGTGCCTTCCAATACGTGCTCTACCGTAAAATGTACATTCCAATATGTGCTAACTAACGAAAATATCACGACCTAACCTAACCAATCGTTAGGTCAATTGTACGCCTTTGACGATTGGTTAGGTTAGGTCGTGATATTTTCGTTAGTTAGCACATATTGGAATGTAAATTTTACGGTAGAGCACGTATTGGAAGAGCACCGTCAGATCTTACCGTGAATGCAGTACGCGGAATTATCACTGAGGAGCCACGTAGTCCGTTCGTGCTGCATCACACAGACTCGGCCTCCCGACGTCATCTGTGCACAAAATTCTGAAAGTTAATTTGCAGAAGAAAAGCTATCATTTGCAGGTTTTACATGATTTACATGAGGAAGATTTCCCTCGATGAAGTGCTGTGTGTGCTCATCTCGTAGAACAAATCTGGAGTGATAATTTAATGGAGAACATTCTCTTTAGTTATGAAGCCACTTTCCATACGTGTGGAAAAGTAAATCGCCATAACTGTCGAATTTGGGCAGATGAAAGACCGAATGATTTCGTCCAAAATTGGGAAAGAGACTCACCTAAAGTTAATGTCTGGATGGGTTTAACAAAATCTAAGGTTTATGGTCCTTTTTTCTTTGCTGAAGCTACAGTTACGGGGCTTATTTTTCTGGACATGTTGCAGCAATTCCTTGAACCTCAGCTGATTGGGGATAGGATTGTTAGTACCGTCGTCTATCAACATGATGGTGCTCCTTGTCACTATGCCAAAATTGTTCAGGATTATCTAAATGGACGTTTTCCAAATCGCTGGATCGGACGTGGAAGCAACAGACCTTGGCCAGCGAGATCACCAGATTTAACCCCTTTAGATTTCTTTGCATAGGGCTTTATCAAATCGCACGTCTATCAGACGAAGATTACGAGTCTTGAAAACTTACGTGCACGTATACGAACTGCTGCAGATAACATAACCCCGCAAATGCTCCAGAATGTGTTTAGAAATGCTGCGGAACGATTTGAGCTGTGCAGGGATACTGATGGGCGTCACGTCGAATCCTACTCTTAATTATTTAATAAATGTTACCACTTTATCATTTTATGATTGAATTCCATATAATTTCCAAGTGCTTCACAAAAATAGATCCTGACTTTATGTACACCCTGTATTTAGAATCGTGCTGCTTCCCCCTTTGCATTATGTAAAGCTAACACGCGTTCTGGCATTCCATTGATGAGCTTGCCATTTGTTCTCGAGGACAATCATCGTGGTGTCTATTTATTTTTGTCAACCCTTTAATATAAAGTACATATATTATTTTACTCGTACCCTTAATGTTTTTGGGTAGGTGAAATCACCGGACTGACTCCCGGTTTGCACGGTTTTCATATTCACGAAACGGGGGACCTCGGTAACGGTTGCAAAAATGCTGGAGGACACTTCAATCCACTTGGAGTGAGTAAAGCTTTCGTGGGTTTATTGTGGAAAACATTTTGTGTTGTTAATAACACAGTGACGAAAGGGAATGTATTTCATATAGAGTTTATAGAGTCTTTATTATTATTATTATTATTATTATTATTATTATTTCCGTTTTGTTACACAGGCAAATCATGGTGGTCCTCAAGATGCTACCCGCCATGTTGGGGATTTGGGAAATATCATAGCAGACGAAACAGGAACGGCAGTTATCGAAATCTTTGATGATGTAGCCTCCATGGACCGATCTTCTACCGTAAGATTTGACGCAGTTTAACTGTTAAAAATGTTTAACAGTGAAATAAATTTGTCATACCAGGTATTATTATCTCGTATATTAACTATTTTAATTAATATATTTTAATAATGTTTTAGGCTTACATCGGAAATCTTTCCGTGGTTGTTCATGCTGATCGCGACGATCTGGGAAGAGGAGGGAATCCAGAGAGTCTTAAGACCGGAAATGCCGGTGCCAGAATGGGATGTGGCATTATCGAAATTGAGCATTTCTCTTCATTTCTGCCAGTGACACAGCGTCAACTGCCTGAAATTCCTCTAGTATGCATTAATAATATATACGTACTAAAATGTAACTTTTCTACATATGCTTTTACACGTTTATATATATATTTAGCTTAATTGTCGGAAAAGGAACCTAAAATGTTTGTGATTTAAGTGACTGTTTACTAAAATTTTTTTTTTCACGAACAATAAATCTTATACTTTTTGGTTTTGGAAAAAAAAATCGTGAACAAAAGGGTTAACACTGATGAAAACATGAAATTGTAAATCTTTGATCTCGACCAAACGTTTTTGGAAGTTTGTTAAGACGAAAAGACTCGTCACAGAATTACGTAATGATATCACGAATCCTGAATTAAAAAAACAACTTTTCCAAACAAGCCATAACGGATGATACGACGATTTTTTGTGATAAGTTTGGATTAAAATTAGACCAAATTTGTTTGAAATTTAATGAGACTTTTTGTTTTTAGTGATATGTGTAAGAAATTTTTTAAAAAAAATGACAAATAAGAGGGGTCATTTGCTAATTAAGACATTCGTAATTGTGCCAATAATTCTGCATGAAGAAACACCAGAACTTATTGACTGGACAACACATTTTCTATTTTCAAGGTCGACCATGCTGTAGTCGAAATAATTCCTGGAACAAATCCGAACATAACTGGGAACTTGTTAATAACCAAAACGGAAGGGGGTGTTGTTTTTGCGGGTAAGACCATAGTTTAATTAGAAATTGATAACGTAAAATATTTATACAAAATGTGAATGAAAAATATTTTTATTACTCCCATAAACTCTGCCAAGCTAATGTCACATTACAATTCTGTATATCTGACAGACGTTTTTGTCGTTTTAATTTTTGATATTTCAAAATCTTCACCAAATAACGAACATTTTTTTTTCTAAATTGTAAATCGAAACAAATTTTCCTTCACTTTTTCAGGTCAGATCACCGGGCTGACTCCCGGTTTACATGGTTTTCATATTCACTCAACGGGCGACCTCGGTAACAGCTGCAAAAATGCTGGCGGACACTTCAATCCATTTGGAGTAAGTAAAACTTTTGTGAGTTTATTGTGGAAAACAGTATGTAGTTAATAACAGTGTCAACAGTATTTCGTAGATTTTAACGAACCCTTTTGTTTATTTGCGTTGTGTTAAACAGTTCAATCATGGTGGTCCTGAAGATGCCATTCGCCATGTTGGAGATTTGGGGAATATCGAAGCGGATGAAACGGGAACAGCAAACATTCAAATCTTTGACACTCAACCCTCTTTGGATCCATTTTCTCTTGTGGGTTTGAACTCTTGTTTGTCGAAGGCTTGATTAATATTAATTTTTTATGGTTTAACATCATATCTGAACTGAATATAAATAGAAATGTATGTGGAAATTTTTTTTTAATTTTAGGCTTACATTGGAAACCTTTCTGTGGTTGTTCACGCTGGTCGCGACGATTTGGGAAGGGGAGGGAACGCAGAGAGTCTTAAGACCGGGAATGCCGGTGCCAGAATGGGATGTGGCGTCATTCAAATTTACTACCCACAACAACAACAACAACAACAAATTATAGACGGTTCTCTTATTGGGGCGGAAACGAGACAGGTAATATTTTAAATTAATCCTTGAAAGTATTCTGTAAAAGTTATTACACAGTAGAGAGATTTGAATGAAATTCTGTCATTGCTCGAGTGCAGGGGGGTTTAACTTTTAAAACATCTCGGGATGCGAATGGGCTATGTGTTCCCTCGGATGCTGAAATATGCGCCAGGCCGTGTAAGTTTTTATCTTGTAGCGCAGTAGTCACACCTGCCACTTCTACTCAATAGGCCTCGGCGTTTGAATCTTGGTGCATGGGGCTAATTTGCATTATGCAAAATCATGCGTGTTGATGCGCGATATTCCATATATGTATATATATATATATAGCGGAGCAGCTAAAGAGCAATTTAAGTCTGTTCAGAAGTTGACAAACTTTTCTTTTTTCAAACCAGAATGGTGAAGCAACAGTGAGGCTGGTACCAGGGTCGGCTCAGGATATTGCTGGAGAATTATTGGTCACAGGAACACAAGACGGAGTGATAATAAAAGGCTAGTAAAATATTATTATATATTTTACGGTGTTCATAAAGTTACGCAAGTGAATATGGTAATGAGGAATGACTTCATCATATTCACTTGCATGACTTTATGAACACACTGTATTATTATTATTATTATTATTATTATTATAATAATATTCAGCAACTTATATGAATAATGATTTCTCCCCACAAATGTTGCTAAATTCTTCAAGAACTGTTTTAACACCGGACCACTTTTCTCCTAGAAAAAAATAGACTTTAAAAAGAACTCTTTCTACAGTACTTGTATATTTTGAATCATTTCAATTCTTTTCAAAGCATTTTTTATACATGCTTCTTTTTGTCACATTTAATGGGGTATCAAGATGCTTTCACGTCGATTAAGAAGAACCTGAACGTCTTTAAAAACACCTTCAGTCAAAAATTTATTAGTTTTAAAATAATTAATGGGCGCCAGGTGACTCAGTGGTTACGGTGGCGGACTCTGAGCGGTGATGCTTGGTTTCGTTCCTGCTCGCTGGCTCCTGGGTTGGGTTGCATTGGTCCCTTATCATTGTTCGGGTTAAGGGACCCTCGGGGCACACTCATCCCCATATCGTGGGGATATGCGCTTCCTGGCTGTTACCGTTTTTAAATAATTAATTTTTGTTTGGAGCGAATACTTATTGTGTCGGCATTCATATTTTATTTTTGAAAAACAAACAAAAAGGAGATATTACATCTTTCCTTTAGTTTTTCTTTACATTTGAGAAGTATATCGGCGAGTTCATGGTTTCTTCCCTTATTGTTGTAGGTCAGATCATCGGGCTGACTCCCGGCGCACGGTTTTCATATTCACGAAACGGGAGACCTCGGTAACAGCTGCAAAAATGCTGGAGGACACTTCAATCCATTTGGAGTAAGTAAAGCTTTCGCAGGTTTGTGGAAAACAGTTTGTGTAGTTAATAACACTGGCGACGGGGATGTGTTTCATATAGAGTTTGTCGAACCGTTTGTTTATTTGTGTTATGTTAAACAGTTAAATCATGGCGGTCCTGCAGATGCCAACCGCCACGTTGGAGATTTGGGAAACATCGAAGTAGACGAAACAGGAAAGGCAGTTATCGAAATCTTTGACAGCGAACCCTCTTTGGATCCATCTTCTATTGTGCGTTTGCAATATTTTTTGTTGAGGCATTTATTAATGTTATTTTTTTGTGTGTGTATGATTTAACATCGTATCTGAACGGAATATAAACGCAAATGTATGGGCAAAACTCCTTTTTTATTTTAGACTTACATTGGAAACCTTTCTGTGGTTGTTCACGCTGGTCGCGACGATTTGGGTAAAGGAGGGAACCCAGAAAGTCTTAAGACCGGAAATGCCGGTGCCAGAATGGGATGTGGCGTCATTAATGTTCTACAAGAACAACATCGGCAGCGCTCTACTTCACGTCAGAAAAGAAGTTTTATCCCGGAAAACTTTCACGATTTATTTTCTGATCCCTTCCTCAGTTCAGCCACAGATCACTTCGGTGGAATTGTAAGTTCTTCTTTTAACATTTCTTAAAAGAAAAGTAAAAATGCAGACCCAGAAAAATAATTATATAGTTTTTTTTTCTATTTGCATACTTATTGGGCTAACCTAGGGTGGATCTTCGTGTTTTGTTATATGGAGTAATAATTTATAATTAGTCAGGAGGGCCAGAAACTGGCATAACGCTCAGGCCAGACGAATGCGGCTCATTGCGTTAACGCTCGTATTATTATTAACCACACCATCGAGGATCGAACCCCCGACCTCAGTGTTTTCACCTTGCTTGTAGGGAAACGGTGTTACCCGCTGATTTACGGGCGTTCGTTTGTTAAAGGGTAATTTCTTTATTCTGAAAAAATAAAGTAACCTTAAACTCCAGATGTATATATAATTTATAAGTTCTAAAATCTTAAAGTACGAGATAAATGGGGTTCTTATTTTTGCCTTTTGTCATTCACAAGTACAGTATTTCGCAGTATGAGAACACTGATTGAAAATCTTTTAAAATTAGCATTAGGGTCACTTTGTTTTTTATCCACTCTGCTTTGTAGCAGAACAAATTTATACCTTTATCTCCTTAAGAACTCTCGAAAATAACTGTTTTGCAAATTATTAGGTGTTGGTTATATACATTTTGTGTTCTATGCATAATAAATGCATGGCTTTGGAAAAGAAATTCGCCTAGAAACTTAAAATTTCGAAACAATATAAAAAATTATTATTAGTAATAATTTGGTTTGTTTTTTGAAATTTTAGCGCTGCCACCAAAAAAGTATATAACATATTCGAAGAAAACGGAATATTACGAATTAATCATTTTTGTTTTACGCTTTTTTAGAAATTTTATGTTGGTAGTCGAACTTTTTTCCGTAACTCTACAGTGCCAATGAATGTATATTGAAGTGAACTATATATTTGAATTACCACTAAAATAGGACTCAAAATATATGTGAACCAAATCCAATAACGTTTAAAGAATGGAAACTCCGAAATTAATTGGAATAAAATGATTTTTAACCTTTTATCGCGTAGTGTTACTTTACTGATTTTGTTCTGACTAACGCCAGACGATTTGTTCTGACTAACGCCAGACGATTTTATTCAGTCTCGGAAAGACCTCTGTGCAGTAAAGGATTAAGAGACGTTTGCTTAATCCTTTACTGCACAGAGGTCTTTCCGAGACTGAATAAAATCGTCTGGCGTTAGCCAGAACAAAATCAGTAAAGTAAAGGGTTAAAAAAGTAGAAAAATAAATAAATAATAAATTGATTTAAGAGATTTTTGTTCATAAGTTCCGATATTTGTTTCCAGGGTAAAAAAGCGCACGTGAAAATTATTCCCGGAAATAGTACGAAAGTTCATGGACAGTTAGAAATAAACGATGTTCACAGTGGATTGATAATTAAAGGTAAGTTAATCTTTAATTATAAAAGTAGTTGTACGTAATCTATAATAATTACGCTTCTCTCTTCATCCGTTTCAGTATTGCGTTTTGTTTTCCACTTTTTACTTTTCTGATTTCACCGTCTGACCAACCAACCAACCCACCAACTAATTAATTGGAGATAAATTTAATAACTTTTAAAATTTAGATTTTGATGGGTATATAATTCAGTGCTATAGAATGGCATCGTGTAATGTATGCCAAATTTTGAATTATGAATATGTATACTGTAGCCAAATGTTTTGGTCTTTTATTAATCTCGGTCATTCCCGATTCAGTCTCGGTCCAAGAATGAGAAATCCGAAAGTGGGAATTTTAAAGAAGGAAATTATCAAATAGATCCATTCTCAATGCGGGATTTCCAACTTTATAAGATAAAGTTTCATGAAAATACCGCTCGGGTCCCAATTCCGGCACAGTCCTCCTTCATATACTCTTTCCCAAATATGGAAATTCCTTTCTGAAATTTGAAATGACCACTGCAACCATTCCCACTTCCGGACTGCTGATGGGAATGGGAATGGACTCGTGTTGAAGATGATCAGTTATTTCGACAGTTTATCATTCTAAATCATAGTTTAATGGGGAAGTTGGAGAAGTTTGGGGATAATTTGCTGTATTTTTTAGCCACTCTTATACCTTAGTTATGCTTTTGTATATATATATTATTTTTCTCTTTGCTTAGGCATCATTTATGGGCTGAAACCTGGTCTTCATGGTTTCCACGTTCATGAGAAAGGAGGCCTAGGTAACAAGTGTCAAGATGCTGGTGGACACTTCAATCCCTTTAATGTAAGTGCCTTTAACACACACACACACACACACACACACACACACATATATATATATACATATATATATACAGGGTGTCCGACAATTATCTGTACAATTTTTGCATGTTATTAAAACTCAACCATGAAGTGTAGAAATTCCAGTGTTGTCCCATTTTACAGAGAATCTCATTACGTTTTTTCTGATACCACGTTTCGACAAGTTTTTTAGAAATGTACGCGGGTGACAGACATTGATGATTTAAAAGCAAGAATCATAGCTGCTATTGAGCGAATTGATGTGGATATGCTGCAGCGCACATGGCAACATTTGGAGTATTGATTGGATGTTTTGCGAATCACTAATGGTGCACATATCGAATGTTTGTAACAACGTTACTTTAATAAAAGAAACTTTTGAAAATACAGATTCTAAATAATCTTGTTTAAGAATTTTACGCGTGTTATCAAGAATTTTATTAAAAGATGAAATTGTACAGATAATGTTCGGACACACTGGAATTTCTAAAAACTTGTCAAAACTTGGTATCAGAAAAAAAATGAGATTCTCTGTAAAATGGGACACACTGGAATTTCTACACTTCATGGTTGACTTTTAATAACAGCCAAAAATTGTACAGATAATTCTCGGACACCCTGTATATATATATATATATATAACTTACTAAGTTAGGAAGGCTAAAACGTGGCACAACGTTCAGGCCAACTAATGTGGCCCATCTTGGATTACACTGGGTAACAAAATTTGAAAAATTTTCTGCTTATTGTGATTTTTCTGTCGTTTCTTAATGATTTCGGGGCGCTGATTCCAAAAATGATATTGTTTTGCTCTATCATCAACCGTTTCAGAAATATAGGTTATCACACTTTTCATATGGCAAAGTATATAAAGAAGGCTAACATAAATATTTTCTGAAATAAAAACATTATTGGAAATTAATGTTTATTGAGCCAAAATTGTTTGACAAACCCAAAATGGTGCAAAGGATATAATATAATCATGAGGAGAACCGATAAGAGAATAACAAGCCTCGTTATGCAGTGTGCGTTCCTTAAAAATGCACTGAAGAACGCGACTTCCGCGTATGAACATTCTTATCCTTTCTGATCAGCGACCATACGTAGTCTCCCATCATGGAAGCATCCCAATGGCCCTGGTACCTTTCCTCCATCGTTTGAATATCTTGATGGAATCTTTCGCCATGTTCTTCACTCACATCGCCCAGGTTATCACGAAAAAAGTCTAGATGTGAATGCAGATAGTGTAATTTTAAAGACATACGGCACCCCATTTTGCCATAGCACTTAATCAAGTTTGACACTAACTCCTTATAGTTTGGTGCTTTATGGTTGCCTAAAAACCCACGAACCACATCACGGAAAGCACACCAAGCCTCTTTTTCGATCGGAGTCATCTTGGCTTCAAGGTTCTTTGAATTCAACAGCGCCTTGACTTGTGGTCCTACAAAGATGCCAGCCTTGACTTTGGCCTCAGAGAGTTTAGGAACATGACCCGAATCTGTTGGAAAACTTCCCCTCCAAAATCTAACGCAGTTACAAACTGCTTAATTAGACCCAACTTAATATGGAGAGGTGGTAGCAGAACTATGTCAGGCTTCACAAGAGGTTCCCTGAGTACATTGTACTTTCCTAGTTGCAGTCCTTCACGTGAGGCCACTGAACTGTTTTATAGTGCTCAGTTGAAGCCCTGCTATCCTACAGGCAAAGAAAACATGAATATTTAGTAAACCCTCCTTGTAAACCTAACAGGAAACCAATCATTTTGAAATCACCACACACGTCCCAGTTATATTGTTCATACCTGATTTGAGTGAGCAGTTGTTTGACATTTTCATAGTCCTCTTTCATTTGAACAGAATGTGCAACTGGTATAGATGGATATTTGTTCCCATTGTGGAGTAGAACAGCTTTTAAACTCTGAGTTGAACTGTCAATAAACAGGCGCCACTCTGAGGGTATATGTGTTAACCCAATAGCTGTGACTAGACCATTAACCTCGCTGCAATAACAGAGAGAGCCATTGACATCGTAGAACCTTGCAAACTCTTCATGCCGCTTTCGGTATACAGTGCTCTTGCAGTCTTCTCCAAGCAAATTCCACTCTTTGAGTCTGGAGGTCAGAAGCTCAGACCCTGATTTCGTCAGACCCAAATCTCTAATTAAGTCGTCCAATTCCCTCTGATTTGGAAAGTGATGGTTTGTACTGAAAGTTACTGTATATTCTTCATCATGACTGTCCTCACCAGCCGACATCTCAGCTGAGCTAGCTGCATCCTCATTTTCAACCTGCAAAGCAAAGAAACAAAATATAGGCATAGCTATATATGTAGAAGAGCATCAGCACTAAGAAAAATCGACACATAATGACCCACAGTCTGTAAATACAGAAGGTAAAGTAATGGATAGATACCTGTTCTGGTGGACGTGGTATTGGAAGACCTTCGCCATGTGGTACAGGAGCTATGGACGATGCTATGCTTGGATACTGAAGAGTCTGCCTTCCTTTAACTTTCCTGTACTTAGAAACATCTACCATGCAGTAGTAGCAATCGTCGTGGTGGCTCTTTGGTTCTCTTCATATTCTGGGTACCGCAAAGGGCATTGCCTTGCGTACTCCCCGCAGCCACCCTTCAAGTGTGGAGCGGCAGCTTCCACAGATCACATGGGGTGCCCAGGGCTTATCTTGGTCACCCATAGGCATACCAAAATAGAGCCGATACGCGATCCAGAACTTGGTGCCTTTCACAATCTTATGCGATACTTGCTTGGGGCCTATGTAATACCCACAAACGTAGCAGAATATATCCGGCGAGTGTTTACGAGCTCTAGTTGTCATTCTCTTTACCAAACTGTACTACATTAATCATAACCTGCAGATATAGAGAGAAGAGTTATTAAATCTGCAACAGATTACAGATTCCAGAAAAAAGATGTATTCACAACACTAAAATAATGTTCGCAATAAAAAAGGATCGATAACACTCAAATCGTCAGCACGGAGAAGCACAGAAACACAGTACCTCAGTGCTGGTAACCGTCAGACAAACAACCTGCTTTCTTTGTGTGCTCACACTTACTGGCTTCTCAGACTCTGCGCTCTTCTTTATATAGCACAGTAGAAGTTTCGGGCAATTTCTAGAGCAAGAAACTGTCAACGAACATCCGGATTGTTCTCAACAATTCCTGATTATTCTGATATTGCTGCGCCCATAACATTATACTGGTAAAACATGAAAAATGGATTATCTCTGAAACCATTGATGATACACACAAACCAAGGCCAGATTTGGACTCAGCACCCACAAATGCATATAAAAACAAAAAATTCTATATAAACAGAATCAGTGTTACACAGTGTTATTAATACCAGTGTCATCGAGAGCCGAAGCCCTGGCTTACAGGGAAACGATGTTACTCACGGAGCTACGGTCGCCGACCATATATATATATATTTCTCTCTGATGAAGTGGGTGGTGTTGGGTCTCGATAAAAGTTAATTTAAAGTGTCATCCCCGTAATTAAATAATATAAAAAAGTGCCATTGTTTGAGTAAGTGTCTGGTTCACAGAAAGTGGTAAAAATTAAATTGTGAAATCACAGCAATTGATAAAAATCCAGTTAATTCTAGTGATCAGGTTATACATGTGAAAGCGAGCAGCTTGTCAGGCATAGGCGTAAACAAAAAAGTAATTTTTTCTCCCCTCCCCTTATCTACAACTTCCTCTAGCTGTCCCCCACTGGAATATTTCCTTCGATCAAACGGAGCAAAACCAGCGACATTTCGCTATACCTTCTTTCTTCACAGTGTCAGTGAGGCAACCTCTCCCCCACTGGAACACCGACACAAAAACTGGCCTTTACTGGACTTCGTATTAAGTAACGTAAAAATGGGCAATCAATTTCAACAACAACAACAACAACGCTGCAAAATATACAACTCTGCCACGGATGAGTCCAAAGCTATTAGATACGGTTTCTACCAGCATCTGCTAGACTTTGAATGCATGAAATGAGATTACAATAATCTCTCACAGCAAACGTAAAAACAGCTTAACGGGAACGGGATAAAGTTTTTCTGCAATGAATGCACGATAGAAATGAATTAGGTTGCGGTATATATGGCAGAGAAAAACACTGAAACAAAGATAGAAGAGGAGAACAGAACGGAGCTACTGTACAAAGAAAGGCACGAAAGAGATATGTAGGAGAAACACCACACAAGGAAGCAACGCAAGACGGTAACTTGGACACCAAAGTACCAAAGGGAAACTCCAACGCACAGAGGTCATCAGCTAATAATTAGATGAAAGCAAGGGCGAGAACAAAAGTTCCGACAAAGAATATAGAAGAAACCTTAAGCAGATATTATGCAAAGGGCATCTGTAATTATGAGATGGAGAATGTATGAACGCGCACCCAGTCCTGTATAATTTTATTAATAAAAATGGATACTATAAATACTGGCGGTGATGTTGAAATGTTTTCTTGGTCTGTTTCTTTTTTCGCATTATTCTTAGTTCGATGGAGGATAAAAATATAAAAATAAGAGCACTTTCTCCCGTATCTGCAGCTTCTTTATCTTGTATAAGCTATGTTAGATAGTCAGGCAGTGGAATTTGATCTTATTTTCATCTTTCAACGAACTAAGAATAATGCGAGAAAAGAAACAGGCCAAGAAAACATTTCGACACCACCGTCATTCAACACAAACAATCGACACGGATAAAAGCTCCCGAGCCGAACGGGTTTAAGACAAGAAAGACTACAGTACATAAGAAATCAGAACGATACCAGTCGAAACAGTTAAACGGGGACGGGCAGTCGGGCATTTCTCGAATGACCCCAGGGCTACGAAACATGGGACACTAGAAGGCACTGAATTTATTATGCATACGAATAAGGGACAACATGAAAAGGAAATCATAAAAGTGATCAAAGGAAATATACAACTTCAATCATTCGTTAAATAAATTTTTATACCTGAAAGGATTTATGTAAGAAACAAGGACCGTCTTCACATGGCTTACAGAGATATTAATAGTTCAGTATGAATCAGTTTCAGTACCCCCAGAAATGATAAAATAATATATAATGGAAACCTTTTTTTTTTTTTAAAGAATTACGAGGAGAGAAAACATTGTAAATGATTTTGTTTTACGCCAAGTAATATAACACGAGCTAAAGTTCAATTGGAATCGCATTTGGCAACAGGTCTGGACAAATGGAATGCGACTCGGGTTAAAAACTGTAAAATGAAATAGCTTTGCCCTGGACAAAGGAGAAATACCGATCCTGAATAGAGCGAACATTGTTCTTATATAACTTATAAAGATGGGAATAGATCTCGAGCAAAAACTATAGACCAGTGTATTGACATCCCGTCTCACCGAAATTTTAAAAAAATAATTAAAGAAAAAATCTACAACATTTTGGAGCCACAGGAAAATTTCACTGAGAACCAACATGGATTCCGACCCGGAAGATCGTGCCTATTACAGCTACTAGAACATTATAACAATATCATTGATGCACTCGAGAACAATGAATATTATGATGTAATAGGCACAGACTTTGCCAGCACATTAGATAAGTGTGATCATGTAATAATAGCACATAACGTGGAACATATGGGAATAACGGGCAAAGTAGTAAATTGATTCTATAATTTCCTCGGAGATCGTCAGCAAGTTGTTACAATCTAAGGAATAACATCATCAGAATCGGATGTACGTACGTAGATCTGTATCATAATCATATTAACCAATATAGACAATGAAGTAACCAATAATAGAGTAACATCCTTCACTGATCATACAAAAATTAGCAGGCAAATTAAAAACTTGGATGATATAAACTCTTCACAAAAGGAAACAAGCAAAATATACAGATGGTTAGAAGACAACAACACGAAATTTAACACCGAGAAATTTCTTCTTTTAAGATACGGAACAAATGAGAAAATAAAATCTATTGCCTACTATACCCGACATGGAGAGGTAACTAGGAGAAATTCAAGAGCAAAAGATTTAGGAGTTATAATGACCGACGATGTGAAATTTGAGACATAAAACAAGATAGCGATAAACAAAGCAAAATGAATAATTGAACAGCCACTGAAGACCTTTATTTAAAAGAATGGACAAGAATATAATGGTTTCCTCGCTGAGTACATTGATCATACCAGAAATGGAGTATTGGTCAGGCTTGACGTTCCCATATAAAAGGGAAGAAATTAGTCAGTTATAAGAAATTCAAAGAAATTTCACGACCAAGATCACTGGCTGCAAAGAACTAAATTACCAAAAAAGATTACATAAAATAAGTCTATTTTCGCTGCAAAAGAGAAAGTTACATCATAATATGTACATGGAAAATAACAGAAACTCAGACTGAACTCAATAACCATCGAAACAAAACTGGAAAATAGAAAAGGTGTGCAAAATATAAAACTGTACTCCATGTCTTCCACACTGTATTCTCACCTAACGGCAAGACGAGAGACATCCTCAACACTGAAGGAAAATAGCTTTATCGTCAGAAGACGAAGACTACAACCAATTACCAAAAGAAATAAGACGTACAACTGGAGTCCATGTGGACGTTTTCAAAAGAAGACTAGACACCTGGTTCAGGAGAATCCCAGCTGAACTGGGTGTGCCTGGCTATGTGCGGCCATCTCTCATCTCGCGAAGGTCAGGCTCCTGGCCCGACACACACACACACACTCTATATATATATATATATATATATATATATATATATATATATATATTGTGTGTGTGTGTGTGTGTGTGTTTTTGTGTTTCTTGGATTAAGCTTTGTCTCGAGAACCAGCTAATCTTTCTTCATCGATTTCCGTTTTACATTTCTCAGACGAACCACGGTGATGTGCATGACTTCCATCGTCACGTGGGAGATTTGGGCAACATCAAAGCTGACGGGAAAGGAGTTGCCACATCGACATCTTCGACCACAAAGGATCGCTTGATCCTCATGCGAAGGTGAGGAATTGAAATTTTTTACTATAATTTGTTTTGAGTCAAAATTCAGTTCAAAGTAGAATAAGTTTTGATTTTTTTAGTTTTTTTAAGTCATAACTTAAGACACATATATATATATATATATATATATATATATATATATATATATATATATATATATATATATATATATATATATATATATATATATATATATATATATATCGGCTTTAGAATATAGAAATCGAGAGAGTCATTAGTTTTTGTAGGGGGCAAACCCTCATTTAAACTTTCCCTTAAAACTTAAAACATAAAAACTTTCCCTCAATAATTAGTTGGTACTCGTTACACATACAATTTATCAGTGACTCGATATGCTGATTTTTTACTTTGGGGAATCTAGTTTTTGTAATTAGGGTATTTTGGTGCAAATATTGTTAGATCTTGCGTACCCAGTGTGCCCTCTTCATTTGAAGTGGGTACACGGTAAAGATGTACTTCAGCATTACGTATATTATCTTCAACTTTATTAACTCTTTTGCGTCAGACGTTCATTGGAAAACTTGCCATTGTCGTGCATGCCAATCCCGATGACCTTGGTAGAGGTAAGAACGAGGATAGTAAGAGAACCGGAAATTCTGGTACCCGAGTCGGATGTGGTGTCGTGGAATTGAAATCCACGTCACATGGAGGGCATCATGGACACCACTTTCATGGGCATGCTGCCCATCACTCTCAGCCGGTGCACCATGGACATCACCCGTATCCCAGCCATCATCACCAACCACACCATGGGCATCGCCAAACACACTCGAGCAATCACTACGCGCAGCATCATGGACATCCCCAAAAGCAACATCACGGAGAAAAACACCATACGAGTCATCACCACAATGTTCCCGTTTATAAACCCAAAGAGAAACCTCAGTTGAATTTGGGTCATGGTCAAAGTCACAACCACGATCACGACCATGATTTCGGTCACGGTTTTGGGCCTGAAAATTTCTATTAGTCCCAGTCAGAGGGACAGTTACGTTATCCGCGGTTCGTTCAGATATCGATAAAAATTGACACCATCAGTTGGGAGTCAGAGAAATAATGCCAGTCACATTTTTAATAACAAAATACTCATATAAAAAAGAACACAATTTTTTATCAACTTTTACTCCACAAAATACAAAATGAGTAATTTATTTTTAAAAGTGGCTCGTAAATAATTTAAGTTTTTAATTAATATTAATAATAATTAATGGTTATAATAAAGAATAAATTTAAATACACACCTATTATATATATATATATATATATATATATATACACACACACACACACACACACACACACACACACACACACCGCCTTCATTAGGTATATTTTTTATGTAAAAGTTTAGCCTTTTCGTTTTGGTGTCTCGTTTTCTGTATTTATTTTATTGCATAAACTCACTTAAAAATGTATTATTTCGTTTATTCCAGATTTGCATATCTTTAGTGGTACTTATCAAATTTAAAATAGATAAATTCTAATAAGCATTGTAAATTAATTGTACACACACACACACACACACACACACACACATTACATTTTAAAAAAAATTATGCTACAACGTTATTTTAAATTAGGACAACGATTATATATATATATATATATATATATATATATATATATATATATATATATATATATATATATATATATATATATATATATCTATGCACACAGGGAACCATAGGGAATTAATAATGTCTTTTTTTTCCAGATTTGTGAGGGTAAACGTAATAAAGGTAATAATAAAGTAATAAAGGTAAGGTAAGGTAATAAAGGTAAATAAAGGTAATAAAGGTAAATAAAGGTAATAAATGTACCAATATCCTTCCCAGTCTTTGGCTCCATTTAAATAGAAATAATAAAGATTGGAAAGGATATTGGTACCTTTATTACCTTTATTTCATATCTTTATTACCTTTATTTATCATATCTTTATTACCTTTATTACATTACCTTATTATTACCTTTATTACGTTTACCATCAGAAATCTGAAAAAAAAGGCATTATTAATTACTCTTTATGGTTCCATTTAAATGGAACACTCTATATATATATATATATATATAAGTTGGTAGGTAGGTAGGTATAGGTAGAGATTTTTTTAAATTCATGGTAATTGAGTACAATTTTTATATTTTTTTTCTTATATTAAAATTAATAAATTTATACCAGAAGGTTTTTAAATATTTTATTTTCCTTAAAATATATCTTTTCCCTGACACACACACACACACACACACACACACACACACAGGGATTGAGTAGTTTATTGTTTCATGATGTCTTATTTTCTCTTATCCTCTTCTGCTTAATTGGGTACTCGAGGTAAGTGTACGCATGGTGTAGATCAGGGTCGGCAATCTTTTGAACGCAGTGTGCCAGTTTACAATTAATGCCAACATTTTTACGGCCCTGCGTGCCAACTATAATTTTCATATGCATATTTCGTAGAACGCCAAGAACGGTCCGCTCTATTTCAATCCCAAGAAACAAATCAAAGCGCTTTTGATTTGTATTTTAACCAAAAATACGCACAGACAGTTTGATACTGTCCTTTATAATTTTTTAATTTCAATATATAATAATATATACAATATATAATATATAATAATATTCGATATAATAATTTAATATAATTTTATAATTTCAAATTGTTTTGAAATTGCAATTTTGGGGGAATCACTTGGCGTGCCTTGGACAACCATCTCGCGTGCCTATGGTTGCCGACCCTTGACTGTCGATGAACCCTGAAACTTTCCTTTTCATTATGCTTTTTCCTACTTTCCTATAAATCTTTTCACGACAATTTTCTTCAGCAGTGGCTGGCGGAGGAGGGAGAGACCCTTGTCTGTTCTATACTTTAATATTACTGCTATTCCTGCGTGAAGGCTTTCCACGTCTATAAGCATAATTATGGTATCACTTTTTAGTAGTCTTTATTATTTTTGGCTTTTCCATATTTTTTTTACGTCTTTCCTGGGCTAGCTTAGAGTTGATCTTAAGGTCCCTCCCCCTCCCCCCTCCCCCTCCCTCCCCATATATACATATAAATAAAATACATACCTACTAAAATAAAGGATTCTTCTGTAATAAATGTAAATATTAAGCACTGTGTCGTCAGAATCCTGTGTAAGCTCTTCGAAGCAAGGCCAAGAATGCTAAAGTGCGGTACAACACAATAAGAGCAACAGGGCCACGAAATCTATCCAAAGGTTATTCTGAAAAGGAAAGAAAGAATATAGATCGCTTTTAGTTTGACCCAGAAGAATTCACAAGTACAAAACAATAAATTAATAAATTTACACCAAAAGTTTTCTAAATATTTTACTTTCCTACAAAATTCTTTTTCCTGAGAGAGGCAAGAGAGAGAGAGAGAGAGAGAATCCAATCCAGTTTGTGTTGCTCTGACAGAGGGTACATAATGTCTCCAACCTTGCTTGTGACGAGATGATTTCTCTCGCTCTCCTTACTAAATGTTTGCCGCTTCACACCCTCGATAGTTTTGTGAGTGTGTTTATTTCTTATGTATTTTTTTAATGCAGTCCCTAATATCTCGTGTGAAAATTATATTGGTATTCATTTACTACTTAATCAGTAAGTATCAGGGTTGGGTGAGTTAAGTTAATTAACTTAACTAATTAATTAAGTTAATTAAAATTTTTGCCAATTAATCATTAGGTTAATTAACTTAACTATCGTAGTTAAATTTTAAAATACGGGTTAACTTCATTAAAATTCCTCCAAATTAAGTCATTAACTTCATTAATTTTCAATTACTTTCCTTTTTAAAAAAATTAAATTTCATTTATTTGATCACTATTTTATTAGTTCTCATACTCGCCACCAGAATCCTTCAGTCCTTTAGACTGGCAGTAAAGGTGTCTGTATGCGTGAGCGAGTATTCCATTACTATTTCTTACATAAGTACAGGTATATCAATACCACGATTAGTTAGGTATAATGGTGGTTCTACGGTCTATTTCCAAGAAAGCAACAGTTAATTGATTACTTGTTAACTTTCAAATTACTTAATTTAACTGTTAATTTTCAAAATATGGGTTTAACTTAACTTAGTGGTAAGATTTTCCAAATTAACTTAACTAGTTAATTTTGAAAGTCAATTGACCCAACCCTGGTAAGTATTAATAGCGTAGGAGCGTAGAAATGTAATTATACTTGGCTAATATTAAATTTCAGTGACACGAATTCGGTAATCTGGCCATTTTATACTTCGGGCCATTCATGAGAGTTAAGTTACACTAGGTTAGGTGATTGTTCTAGGTTGGTTAGTTATTCCTCACATGACCAACTTTCAGCCAATCAAAGTTCCCAAAAAACTGTATCTCCGAAGCTTAATATTTAAATTATATTTAAATTACATAAATTTGGCATAGGCACTAACATTTTCGAACCACGTGGTGCGCACTGCATTCCAATCCTTTAATCTTTTAAGCGTCGTTCTAAAGTAAACTCGGGTCATCGTGCGATAGGTATAGGAAACTGTCGCATCTAATCCTCTTTAAATTTTCAAAAACCTCTTAAACATCCCTTTTAGTTTTGCTCCCATAATAAATTAAGGATCACCGAAGATCAGGGCCACCAGCCTTCTTTAGTAAGGCTAACTAACGAAAATATCACGGCTTAACCTAACCAATCGTCAAGGGCGTACCGTTGACCTAACGATTGGTTAGGTTAAGTCGTGATATTTTCGTTAGTTAGTCTTATAAGGCTAACTAACGAAGGCTGGGGACCTGATCTTCAGGTGATCCTAAATTAATTATTGTGCCTCCAAAATTTTAAAGAAAAACTGATTGTTTCGGCTATGGTTTTAGTTACAATCGCGACTTGCTCTTGATATTAATGTGGAAGGTTCTGGTTTGCAAATTCGAAAACAAAACCTACGAATATATAATAAGAACTTCTACAAATGAAAAGGGAAAAGTTATTGGCAGAAGAAAACAAAATAATATATGATATTTTTTTGTGAAATTGAGGAAAAGCCAGTAGGTCAAAATTTACAAAAATACTATAGCCATCAAAATTTTGAGCTTTGCATTCAAAGCTAGTGGGCCAATAGTGAAGCTGTGCTCAAAATCTAAGTGGCTCGTAAACTTCAAGTTGTTGTTGTTGGTTAGCCGATCAGCCCACCCTGATCGAGCAAGCCGGCGGCACGCAGGTAACCGATCGCCCTCTCCGGAGTGGACCAGAGGTTCAGCGCACTTGTGATGTGTTGTGTTCTATGTTGTGTTCAATTGTTTGTGGTGTGTCCTAGCACAGGTGGCAGGTGTCGTCTGTGGAGTTGTCTAGTCTGTGTTTATATGTCTGTAAGTTGGGGTGATGTCCACATCGGAATCGTGCTAAGTTAACTCGATCCGATCTGCTCAGGCTGGTCTCTGACCTGTCAATGGGTGCGGCTTCGCACCTAGGACCGCATTCGGACCGAGTCGTGTCAGTGCTTTCTGGGTTAGGTGTGTGTGTATGTGTTTTCTGTACTGTGTGATGTCTGTGGGGCGTGGTATGGAATGGAGTATTTGGTTATAATGTCTCTCTGGTTTTACCTTAATGGTGCGAGGTGTTGGTGCATGATTGTACATGTTGTGGCAAGGGTTGTGGGTTAGTTGTCGCTGCTGCCATGAATTGTGCTCCCCTCATGTCTAAATGTTCCTTAACTTTCAGTATTTTGTTTCTGTGTACAGGTGTTCTATTGGTGTTGTTTGAGTACATCCTTAAATGATACGAAATGCGTTGTTTTGTATTGTCTGTAAGGTGTTTATGTGTGTGTTTGAGATAATGGGTGCCCAGCATGGCTAGCATAGTCCATAACTGAGCGAATATATTGTTTGTATATTAGTGATGTTGTTTCCTGCTGGTGTCCAAAGTTTGTGCCGTTAGTACCCTAAGCATGTTACAGTAAGTCTTGACGTACATTTGTTTTTAATGTCCTGAATGTGGTTTGCAAAAGATAATGATGTGTTGTATGTGACCCCAAGTATTTTGGTCCTATGAGTGTGTGGAATGTTGGTGTTGTTTAGTGTAATCTGTGGAGTTATCTGGTGTTCTTTTGTGTTGCTTGTAAGCAAGGTGATGGTTGATTTTGTGGGCGCTACTTTGAGTCTATTGTGTGTGAGCCAGTCTTGTATACTGTTTATGTATGTTTGTAGGTTATTTGTAGCGGTGTCGATGTTGTTGTGGGTGGATGTTAGAGTGATGTCATCTGCATATGATGATAAGGTAAGCTTGTTATCTATGGGTGTTGGAATGTCATGCATGTATAAGTTGAAGAGTGTTGGTGAGAGAACAGAGCCTTGAGGGACCCCATTCGGAAAAAGCTTGTTTTTGGATGACTTGCCATTAAATGTGACATGTGAATATCTTCATGAAAGATAGTTGCTCAGCCACCTTTTGGTGTTATTGTGTATGTTTGTGTTGAGTATTTTGTTTATGAGAGGGAAGCGTGGGATAGCATCAAATGCTTGCTAATGTCTATTGTTGCTAATAGTGTACGTCTGGAGTTGATGCCATCCATGATGCGCTGCGTGAGGTTAGTGAGTAATGTCGTGGTTGAGTGGTGAGGTCTGAATCCATGTTGAGTAGCCGATAGTGGTATGTGTGGGTTGGTGATTTGTAAGATTAATCTTTCTGTTACTTTGGAACGTGTGCATAGTAAAGTAATGGGTCTATAGGAAGCTGGTTCTGTTGGATTTTTGTTTGGTTTGAGTAGTGTAATAATTTTACCTTGTTTCCATATGTCAGGAATAATACAGTGTTGGTATAAATATGTGCTGATGTTTGTGAGAGCTAGTATTCCCTGTAGGCCAAAGTGTTTAAGGTGTATGTTAGATATGTTGTCTGGTCCAGTAGCCTTCGAATTCTTAATGTTTATGATGATCTTGGTGGTCTGGTCTGTATTGAAGGGTGTAATGGTCGTGTCGAGTCAGTAGGTTTTCTTGTGTCTGGCTGCTTGTCTGTCTGCGTGTTTCTGGTTGTTGTCTCTGTTTAAGTGACTTATCTTTGCGTAGTGATTAACTAGAATGTTAGCTTGTTGTGTATATGTTGGGATATTATTTTGCTGCGACAGATAGCCGCGTGTGAGGTGTGAATGCCGCTATTAGAGTGGGTAATGCTGTTTATAGTCTTGTATAGCCTGGATGTATCTGTGGAGTGGTTTAGTATTGTTATGAATTCCCTAAATGTTTCTGTTTGTTTTTCTTTAAGTTTGTTGTTTATTTCTGTGTTGAGCTGTTGTATCTGCTGTTTAATGGCTTCTATGTGTGGTGTGTGTATGTTATGTTTGAGGTTGTTACGTTGCCTTATGAGGTGGGCTATTTCTCTAGTGTAATTTGGGTTGTATTTCCTAATGTTGCCCTCGGGTATTTGTTTGCATTATTGATGATCTGATTAAATGTCTTGAGTGTTGTATTGATGTTTATGATGAGTGTGCTGCTTAATTTGGTAAATTGTTCCTCAGTCTGTATTTTGAACTGTTCCCAATCAGCTTTCTTGTAATTTCTGTAAGTGTGCCTAAGGCTGTTGGTGCAGAGTGTAGAACGTGTTGTAATGATGATGGGCAGGTGGTCGAATGATAGTTGTTTTTTTGTTCTCCAGTGTGTATGTGTTGCTAGTGAGGGGGAACAGAACGTTATGTCTGGGGAGGAGTTTGAGTATAATGCTTGATGTTGGTTGGTTGGTTTGCTCATTGTATCAGTTGCTCAGAGACACTCGGAGACACTAGCACCAGACCACCGGATGTGGTATGTGTGTATGTTGTTCTGTATCGTTAAGAATGAAGAGGCTGTTTAGTTGTGTAGCTATGTTGGCGCTTCTGGTGTTGCTTTGGTTGTGCAGTAGGCCGGGTCGGTTTTGCTTGAAAAAAATTTTTGGGAAATTTAAGTTACCCTGTATTACGAAAGTTTGTGTACCTACATAGGAAGTATCATGACAAAGTTTCAAGCTTTTATATAAATATTTTGAGGTTCCACAAGTCACTTAAAGTTTTGGTGATTTTTTCCGATACTCCGTATAGTAAACTACAGCTCTTTGCTGACTTGCCATGATAGTTTACAAGGCAAATCACCCAGAATTCACCACGAGGAGGTGCTGTAGGTCGAATTCCACACCATGCCCAGCCCAACCTCCCTTCCATTAGTTTTTACATGTAGTTTATTGACATTTGTATTCGCATTTTGACTCAAATGTAGGCATGTTTGATCTTGAAGCAATTCTTGCCTTTATAAAACCATCTCTATTTTCCTGGTCACAGACAGAAGCTGATGCTTCTGTTACAAGTTTGACATGTCTTTCCACAGCTTGTGAATGACATGGGTACTTTTTCAATAGAGGGTTAGTTTCATCACCCCTTACGATAAGCTCTAACTGGGTGTTTGTCAAGCTTTTTGTCAGAGGTGGTTCATGTCTTGGGTAGTCTCCAAATCGAATTAAATCTGTGTAGTCTCTTGCCAAGAAATTAATTTTAGGCCGTCTAAATTCTCTAATGCCCGAGGACACATTTTCCCTGGCTAAGAGAATGCGCCGGAAAGCTAACTCTCTCATCACTTGCCTTTCATCAAATAACATCGAGACCAATAAAGTTTCTGGGTGAGCAAAATATGCCCCTCTTTCAATAACAGGATCAATGACTGCCTTAAGCTCAGCAGATAGGTATCTTGAACTAGATATAAACCAGAGGTGCCTTGGTCCCTGGTAATATGATAGTAAGGATTTCGCTTTATATTAAACCACGTTGGGGCATAAACGCGAACAATGAATTCGGTCAGAGTTTTCAAGTTTTCTGACGGCTTTTTGGTTGCAACATAAAGTCTAACTATCCTCTTGGCTGTCGTAAGCCATCTGGCATGGTTCAAAGAACCTGGGTTGCGGTTTTCAAGGTTTTGGAAACATTGGCCTTCTATGACTGCATTACAAATTTCTATGAGATACTTTTGATCTTGGCTTAGATCGAGATCCCCCGGAATAGAAGGCATATTACTTGATTTGATTGTTTCAAACTTGACAACTGGCATCTTTTCGCACGCAGTAAGACTTTTGCCAACATTTCCAGCAAGGCTTTTGGTCCTTTGGTTTTACCATCCAAATAATTAAACAAATGGCGGAAGGTAGCTCATTGGTATGCAGCAAACACACGAACCAATGAAAAGGTTGCCTGATAACTCCATTATGTATGCCAGTGTTTACATTGGTTCCATCACATCCAATGACCTTCAGATTGTCTACCTTAATATTGTTACTGTTAAGAAACTTTATCATTCCCTTAGAAATGTTAGTTGAATTTCCAGTCACAGGAGTGAAATGCCCAAGATATTTTGATTCTGGTTCAACTATAAGCGTGATGTGTTCCTCAGTAATTGTTGTACTGTAGTACCTCCCATCCTTACAGATATTTGCTTTAGTTAAGTCCTTTCTTCCATCAAAATACAATGTTTCTATACTTTCTTCTCTTGATTTACTCAACTCCTCTCTGATCTTCTTTCTCTGCCGTCTCACCTTATTCTTATCCACAACATTGTGATAATCTTCAGAGGTAATGAGACCAAAATCTTCCAGAAGAGCAGAGGCAACGGCTGCACCAGCTCTGTCTGATATTCCGAATCGGTCACAAGTTTTTGCTAATGAAGGCAATTTGCGAGTGAGCTTATGTGCTTCACCTAATTTCTTTATACCTTCCTCAATGTGATCATCATCATCACGCTCTCTATCTGTATCTGTTGATGTGTCAGAATCAGGAATTATATGAAAGTTATCCCAGTCCATTGGCTCTTCCCTGGAAGTGGATGGGTTATTGATATCTCCATCTTCAATGTTTTTAGAAAATCGTGCTCTTTCTTGTTCTTTACGCTCAGATCTTATTTGCAGTTTCTTCGTTGTCTGTAAATCAATACTACCTATTGCCATTTTTCGTGCACCTCTTTGGTCAATTAGGAAAGAACATTCCATGGCAGGAACTTTTAGCTCTTTTTCACAAGTGCAAGAAGACAGATCATGGCATTTTCAGGCAGCAATATCAAAAAGCCTTTGATTTTTGGATTTGATCGCGGTCAGTTTCGATTCAAAATCTTTCCTTTTTCTACCAGTCTTCATCATATTTTTAGATTTTTCATGGCAATCCTTTACTCCATATCTCTTTTACTTTTGATGCAACTATTCTTGCCACATCATTAGCATTTGGCTCTTTTTTCCCCTCACTAGTTATAAGTAAGAGATATCTTGTTTGTAAATATTCTTTTAAAACGTCTTCATATAGGGGAAGTTGATTTCCACTGAGCTCAGCTTTCCCAAAAAGGGAAACAGCTGGACTCATGATTTTTTTCAACAATTGCTTCCACTTTTACGGCTTCAGCCATTTTGGATAATTTGCGAAAGTCACTCTGTTGGTGTAACAACGCGTATTTAACTATTCAAATAATCAATTCTGAAAAGAAAAATTGTATATATAAATTATATATATTCTGGACGAAACACAGTAAAGAAAAAATTAATAGCAACAAGAATACAAAACATACAAGAAAATCTTAATAAAAATCATAATTGCCAAATAATTAATAAAGTTTACATATATAAATAAAGTTTTAAAAGTTTTGTTTTTTGTAATGTTTCACATTTTACTTGCAAACTTCAGTGAACTTACGGAACATCTAAAACTTGATCAATTTAGTTTTTTTAATCAATGTTGAGCATTTATAGTGCATCTACAAATTTCTTGGACAAAGGCATGTGGAAATTCGCAAATTTAATTTTTCGACCCGGCCTACTATGTACTTGAAACGATTTGCAGGTAAGCAAACTCTGTTAAACGTAATGTTATTTATTTAAGTGTTGAGGAGATGAATAGAGTCTTCGTGATAGTTGAGAAGTGGAGAGAGGACCGTTATAAAATACCTGCACGTGTAGGTACAAGAAGAGAGCAGATTAGTGACGACCCCTCATATGCCGTTGTTTGCACGTTGTGTATAAATAACGATCAGCCATGCATTGATATACGACTGATGTGGAAGAATGCATCTGATAATAACGTTCTTGTCCCTACGCGAAACCGTTTCATCCTTGACAGAATGTTTGAAATCGTAGGATTCCGAAAGCTGAAGCCTATATTAGACGCTTGTTACGGATATGATTTATTTTGACACGGTTCTTGAATACGCATACACCGCTCTGCTCGACGGATTTATCGAATGTAGGAATGAACAAGGCGAGAATGGTCTAGAGCTGGATGCATATTTAAAAGGTTTAGATTCTTCGAAATATCCTGAACTTTGGTACAAAGCACTTGAGCGGTACAGGGCAGAGCTTACCTACACTGTTCACCCTGAAGAGCTGTACCTCTATATAATGAATAGCTGTCGTTACGACTTGGAAGATTATTTCAATTGCCGCTATGCAGAGTGAAGAAGAGTTCACGATTGAAAAGCTCGGGACGTTAAGAAAAAACCCTCGATTGGAAAGGAGTGTTTATAAACTTGTATTTAATAATGATGTTGTGGTTAACAATGATCTCTTTGTGCGTGCTTTTGATTGTATTCTAGCCGTGTTTAAAGATAACTTGCCAACCGAATGTAAAGTGGGCACAAAAATAGTATTGAACGATATGAAAGTCATTTATGTCGAGTATATGCATCCATATAACTTGAACGGTGAGGTATTGCTTGGACGGTTTTACCGTGTAGTGCAAAGTAATAACGATGTGAATGTAGACTCGATTACGTGTGAGTTTAGCGTTTTGCATCGTAGAACATAAAGTATTTTGATGTACATTTATTTATTTAATTGTGCGCGTATATATATATATATATATATATATATATATATATATATTTCCTGTACTAATATGCAATTGATTATACATTTCGTATATTATATTTTCAATATATTTAATTATTTAATATAACTGTGTGTGTGTATATATATATGTATATTTTTCCTGTACTAATATATTGATGGTTATACTACAACGTTTCGTATATTATTGATTATTTATTTCTCCTTCATATTTCTTGTGCTATAATTATTTTTTGATAATATATATTCCACTGTATATTTATTTTGATTATATATTCATCGTTCGTATTTCTTATGCTATTATTATTTTTTATCATATATATTCCATTGTATATTTATTTTCTATATATTTTGTGAAATTGAATCCATTAATTCGTCTAAATAAACAGAATGATGTGATGGTGTTTTATTTAATTCTTTTGGTTGTACACGACATTTAATTACAGTAAATGGCTGCCTTCTAAAACAGATTTCTAAACCAGCTGTCGAAAAATATCTGGATAGCACAATCTGGCAACCCTAATAATGTACACCTGAACAAGCCAATTATGCCTTCCAAGTCAACTGGCTGGTTAAGTCAGAGTATGTACTTTAATTAAATAAATAAACGCAATCTAGCAACTCAATAATATACGCCTGAACAAGCCATTTACGCCTTCTAATTCAATTGGCTGGTTAAGCCAGGATATATGCTTTAATTAAATAAATAGCACAATCTGGCAGCTCAGCCAGATAAGCCAACTGGCTCGTTAAGCCACAATATATGCTTTAATTAAATAAATAGCGCAATCTGGCAACTCAGCCAGATAAGCCAACTGGTTGATTAAGCCAGCTGGCTGATTAGGAACATTCAAACCACGGCACCTTGGCTGAAGTCTTAATATGCGCTTGGCTCTTGCCAAGCGAACAACTCTCTTCCTCTCTCTTTCTCTCTCTTTCTCTTGGGGGATAACTCCGCCTCCAAGTTGCATACTCCTTGTTGCTCTTGCAACATTCCCCCTCCCCCTTTCTTTCTTAACATCTTGCAACATCCCCCTCCCCGTTGTTACATAAATTATGCAACATTGATCAACATTCTCAATTGCATTGCACTCTCTCCTTTTGCGCCCATTCTACTTACGTCACTGTACATGATGCAAAAACATTGCAGAACTGTGGAAAAATCATTATGAAACCCTATTTAACTGTCTTGGGATAGACTAAATATATACCTAAATGTAGAACGCTCTGAGGAGGTACTAATTAATGACTCAGAAATCTGGCAGGCTATTCACAAGTTAGATGATAACAAAAGTTGTGGCGTAGATGGTATACAAGCAGAACATTTAAAATGTTGTGATTACCAGTGATCTCTCGTTTTCTATGACTCTGATTAAAATTTTAATGGCAAACTCGCGCAAAATTAATGATGCGTTAAGTTATTGTTCGTTTGTCGAGACAAAAGTGATAGCAATTGAAATGTGATCATTCTTTTTTATATATATTTATTTATTGATATATATTATATACTTACTTGCAATATTTCATAATTACAATCAATTTTTTTTTAAATAAGTGGTACAATTATGTAATTACATTATGTAATTTACACACACACACACCCACCCACACACGCATACACATACCCCCCCCCCCCACCCATATATATATATATATATATAGGTCGTCCGATAAGTGAGTGCGATTCGGAAACAATTTATAAATAAAAGATAAAGGATAATAAAAATTTTATTAGAAGGAATTATTATTAGTAAACTTACAATTAATTCGATAATTAATTGTCATAGGGATCAACCTGATCGCCATTTACACGAACAGCAAGCTGTATGCGTCTCCATGTCCTGTCTGACATTTTTTGTAAAAGTTCTTTATCCTCATTGATGTCACTTAACACAACTGCGATTTTTGTCAGATCAGATTCACTTTGATTTTCACGGCCATTAATCTGCATCTTGAGGATTCCCCAGAGGGTATTATCCGGGGTAGTCAAGTCCGGACTCCGCGGAGGCCAAGGTACAGGACCATACTTTCAGATCCATCTGCCAGGAAAATTTCTGTCTAGGAACTCACGCGCAGCGAAAGCGGTGTGTCCTGGAGCACCATCTTGCTGAAAAATAGGGTTGCGAATATTCGTATTTCTTAAAGCGGGTAGAAATCTGTTCTCCAACATGTCGATATAACTTCCTGAAGTAATTCGACCAGTTCACACAAATGGACCAATTAAACAATGTGCTCATATTGCACACAATATCATGATTCGAGGGGGATACTGTTTTACTTGATCATAATAATGAGGATTTTCTTTCGACCAAAAAAACGAAAATTTCCTTTTGCCATCGCCATAAAGGGAACATTCATCACTGAAGAACGTACGATTTCTCTCGGCTTTACTTGGAAAAGCTTCAAGAATTTGTTGACAAGCATTAACTCTGACAATTTTATCTTGTGGCGATAAAAACTGAACGGAGGTTGGGCGGAAAGCTTTAAAATGCAAGTCTTTTTTCATCAAATCATGCAGTGTTGATTTCGGAACATTTAACGCAGATGCACGCCTACGAATACTTTTGGTTGGCGATTGTCGAATTGACACTTGAACATCATCTTCCAATCTTGCTCTTGCTTTGGGGCGACCACGGCGTTTTTTATCAATTATCATCCCAGATGTGAATAATTTGTGTTCCCATTTTCTAATAATTTCGCCCTTTGGCGGCACATCATTAAATCTTTGTTCAAACCTTTCGCGTACTACCTTCATGCAATGCTTGGTTTTTCCAGATTCATGTCACCATGTTGCTGCTAATATCCGTGCTTCATATGTGAAGGGACTTTGATCACAAATTTTATCAACACGTGCGTCTACCTCAGTCATTGCAACGCCAATAATTAGAAATAATAAAAATAAAACAATGAAAAACCAAAACAAACAGAAATAAACATGAATTACTGCAAAATTAAAAATTTGGATTTCATGTGAAGCTAGCTTAATTGAAAAAAGCATAGACATTTATTAGATATCAAAGATATTAGTATACTATGCTAACTGACATAGAATCGCCACTCACTTATCGGACGACCTGTATATATATATATATATATATATACTGTATATATATATATATATATATATATATATATATATATGATGCACATCCAAAGGAAAAGTGAAAAGCGATTCCAAGATCTTTCGTGTATTCAACAATACGTCTCGTCAGGGAATGAAGGAAAAAGGCAAGAAGCCATAAATATATACCTTTGTACAGCGTAAACAAAATAGTTTTGAGGGATTAGCAAAACATTAAGAAGTACAATAAAGGAAAAAGATAATTTAACAAGATTAGTTGTGAGTCCTGTATTTTTAGATTCTGAATTATGTAATATTATGAACATTCGTATTAAACCATATATATATATATATATATATATATATATATATATATATATATATATATATATATATATATATATATATATATCA
The DNA here is from genome assembly GCA_023014485.1 of Bathynomus jamesi. Lineage (NCBI taxonomy): Eukaryota > Metazoa > Arthropoda > Malacostraca > Isopoda > Cirolanidae > Bathynomus > Bathynomus jamesi. The sequence continues at coordinate 781,272 of JAJOZX010001527.1, forward strand.
TGGATTTCACAAAATTAAATAGCACACGTCGTCAGGGATTGAAGGGAAAAGCAAGAAGCCACAAACATATGTGTAACATATATAAAACCTTTGGTTAGCTTCCGCCCGAATTGTTCATTGTGACGAAGGTAAACTTTTCACTCAACCTTAGACCTACAGTTTAACGTGGAATCCGAACTACGCCCCACCAGCAGCCCAGCGTCTTAACCACTAGGCCACCCAGGTACCCATTTATCTACCAACCACTTTCTCTATTGTGTGGAAGGATGAACAGCTGTGTTTTGCTGCGCGCCGGCTGCCGTCACCGGGTCTCGATCCCGGGGCCGATGGATTCGCAGTCAGCGACGCTAACCACTACACCACCGAGCGCGATATACTGTATATATATATATATATATATATATATATATATAATATGTTTGTGGCTTCTTGCTTTTCCCTCCAATCTCTGACTACGTGTACTATTTAATTGTGAAATCCATGATATATACAGTATGTATATATATATATATATATATATATATATATATACTTACTTTGTGTATGTGTTACCTTGTGTGGGTTCGAACGACGGTTCAAAATCGACCTGCGGTCGACCCCTCTGCAGCATCCCACCTCATTTGCGGGATTTGGTGAAGGAGGAAATTGCTCTCTAATCTCCTCCTGCCCTCGTAGCCAGCCACGCATACTGGTCAGGGACTTTGCACAGGAATCTGTTCAGCTGGTTCTTGAAGTTATTCAGGTCGTTGTGCTGGAGATTCCTTACTTCTCTCGGTAGGGCATTGAAAAGCTTTGGGCCTCGTATTCTGAGTATTTTCCATCCTCCTTTTCATGGCCCCCTGTCCCACAGCAGCTGGGACTGTACAAAATCTGCCTCTCTCTCATTCCAGTTTGTTTCTATTTCATTTCTAGGTTAGGGACAAAGCCCTCAAGTACTTTCCATATGTATATTGTGTACCGCTCTCTCCTTCTTTCGAGAGAGTAGAGTTTCAGGGATTGTAGTCGAGACCAGTAGTCTTCACCTTCCGTTTCTTCTATCTTAGACGTAAAAGTCCTCTGTATAGCTTCAATGTTCGCAATGTCTCGTTTTTGTATGGGCTTGTGAGTACTAAGCAATACTAAATTAGTGGTAGGACTAAGCTCTTCCATAATTTGAGCATGTGTTTGCTTTTCTGTTGCGGAAGTTCCTCCAGATGATTCCCATTATTTTTCTAGCCGTGGTAATTTTGATGTTGTGTGCTCTCTTAATTCTGTATCCGACGACATTATTACTCCCAGATCCCTGACTTCTAGATTTGGTGTTATCCGTTTGTCTTGCAGAGTTTTGTATCTTTTATTCTGCAGCTCCTTGTTATTACCATATCTTAGAAGTTGGAATTTTTCTTCGTTGAATTCATATTGTTGTCTTCTGCCCACTGCAATAATGTTTCAATGTCGTTTTGTAATTTTCTTAGGTCACCTTCGTTGAAAGTCAGAAATAACACTTTACTTTGGACCTTGACTAATCCTATGCAGGCATTCCTCAGATTGCCTGTTAAGATTTAGACAAAGTGCGAAATAAAAGAATTTTTCGGTCTTTGCCAAATATCGACGGGGAATCCACGGAATGCGTAGGCAATCTGCGGTTTACCTTCTCGTTGGAGTTTGCCGGTAACATATGCTTATATATATATATATATATATATATATATATATAGAGAGAGAGAGAGAGAGAGAGAGAGAGAGAGAGAGAGAGAGAGAGAGAGAGTGTTACAAGGAGTTACATGGACAAGAAGTATCTCAAAAGGCCTTGCGGCCCATACCGAGGAGGGACCAATGGCAATGGGTGCCAGGGAAAAATTCCTACACATTGTCACAACTAGCTTCTCGAACAGCCACCCAGAAGACAGTAACGCACATCCTCAAATACTGTGCAAGATTCGATCTAAACTTTTCTTGAACGGATCCACAGAGGAATTGTTCACAACTTCTAAAGGTAGCCTGTTCCACGTGTCACAGATCTTCTACGTAAAGTAATTCCCACACACACTAGTCCTAAACCGTTTCAAATCCAACTTCCAACCATTGTTGAGAGTTGAGTTATCATTTAAACTAAATATGCTTCTAAAATCAACATCGTCGAACCCGTGTAAGAGCTTGAAAACCTCTATGAGTTGACCGCGCAGCCTCCGGGTTTCCAGCGAAAGCAAATTCAGGGCGTGTAAGCGTCGATTGTAGCCCATATGCCTAACGGAAGGAATTAACTTTGTGGCCCTCGCCTGCAGTCGCTCCAGCCTCTCAATATCTTTCCTGAGGGTGGGCGACCAGAACTGCACAGCGTACTCCAGGTGCGGCCGAACCAGGGAATTGTACAGAGAGAGCACAATCTCCTTGTTCCGAAATCGTCTCCTGATATAACCCAACAGCTTCTGGGCTTTCTTTTCCACTTCTACGCACTGTTTGGTAAACTTAAAGTCGCTGCTAATTAGAACACCCAAGTCCTTTTCCAAATCAGTGGCCTCGATATTACTGCCCAACATGTAGTAGTCCGACTTGGAATTGGCGTAGCCAATGCGCATCACCTTGCATTTACCCAAGTTAAACGGCATTTGCCATTTTTCGGACCACTCTCCTATCCTACGTAGGTCTGCACGTAGTTGCTCGATCGCTTTGGACGTCCCAACATTGGCCCCAAGCTTCGTGTCATCAGTGAATTTGACGATCCTACTGACGATGCCACCGTCGATATCAATTATGTAAATGATAAACAACAGTGGCACCAGAACGGAACCCTGAGGAACCCCACTAGTGACCGAGGCCCAACCCGAGGTAGTCCCTTTAATTAAAACCCTCTGCCGCCTATTTTTCAGCCAGTTTCCAATCCAGCTACCTACTTCCCATCGATACCCAGCGCGCGCACTTTGGCCATTAGCCGGCGGTCAGGTACCTTAACAAAGGCTTTCTCAAAGCCGAGATAAAGTATATCAATCGCCCTACGATTATCGTATTCACTCCACATGACGTGGAAAAACTCGAGCAGGCTGGTGAGACACGACCCATGCCCCCTAAACCCATGTTTGGAGTCCCCAAGCAGCTTGTAAGAATCAGAATGGTCAACGATCCTATCCGCTATTATCCCCTCTAATATATAATTTACCTACGACCGAAGTGAGACTAATGGGACGATAGTTCCCTGAACTCACCAGTCACCAGGCACCTGGCTCGTCTCCAACGATTTGTTGAAGACTGTAGCCAGGTGGGGAGCCACCTGGTCGCGCACTTCCCGCAACACTCTGGGGAGGAACTGGTCCGGCCAAGAAGCCTTAAACGCGTTTAGTTTGTCTATTCTATCGGCAACGTCTGTCGCGGTACACCGAACACTATCCAGGCGAACACTATCCCCAACCTGGCTGGGGGATAACGCGAGTGTCGTCCCTGGTGAACACTCCCGCAAAGTACTCATTCAGCACATTAGCGATGTCCGCGTCGGAGGTCCGCAGCGCGCCGCTGGGGTCCTTTAACGGGCTTATCATGCTTCTCATGGGCTTTCTACTATTAACATAACTGAAGAATTCCTTAGGGTTCGCCTTGCAGAGGCTTGCCACCCTGCTTCTTCGTTACGTTTGGCTAGCCTAACCTTCGCCTTGATTTCCCTGCACAGGTGGACATACGCCTCAGTGCTCTTGTGGGAACGATTAGCATTCGCCCTCCTATACGCAGCTTTCCTATTTCGGATAGCCGAAGCGATATCCCGACTGAACCACTTAGGCTGCGTTGGAGTGGGGTTGACCGGTTTTGAGGGTATGGCAGCAGACTGCAGCACTATAAACTGGTCTCGGAATGCACTCCACACTCCCTCAACATCGCCGCCGATCTCTATCCCCATCTCACCTATGCTATCCCGGAGGCCAACAAAGTCCGCCCGCTGTAGATCGAGCTTACTGCCTCGCGAGTTACTACACTTCACCCGAAGGACGCAGACACAGAACCCAATCAGACCGTGATCACTCCCGCCCAACGATTCGTCAACGGTGAGACCAGTGACGAGGTTGAATTCGGTCGTGAATAATAAGTCTAGAACGCTTTCGCCTCATTTAGGCTCATTGACCTACTGAATGAGGAAGTCCTCATCAGCAAAGTCAACCTGCTTCCTCCCCTCAGCATCAGCAATCCTGTCTTCCCAGTTTATGCCGCGACAGTTGAAGTCTCCTAAAACTATACACACCTTGTCCCCTACCAGGCAACGGAATTCGATGTACAGGGCTGTATCCTCCTCGAGGAGCGGATGCGGAGGTCTGTACACCAAGATTAACCTATAGTTCGTCCCTCCTAGGTTCAGATCGACGCCAAGCAGCTCCCGTTCCGATCGGAACGAGCGCCCGTACCTCGCAAAACTTATTCCTAATCGACCTAGCATTAAAAAGCACTGCACCGCACCCTAGCACGACCCGTTTCCCGAACACCCAGGGCTGTCGTTAGTTAAAGAGACCCTCACCAACGGGGGGGCAACTTCCGAAGGAGCCCGAGCCCCCTTTAACGGGGAAGGAGGGTCACCCACCTGTACATGGACGCACCCTTCAGTTGAAGGTACGTCCGCCACCGGCTCAACATCATCTCCCCCCGGTGGGGGCCCGTCATCAATCCCCGGGCTTGACCTCACCATACAGTATAGGTGCCGGTCGAGCAGCGCGCCCAGCACACCTTTACCCTTGTCATTGAGGTGGACACATCTCTCTGATAAAGGTCCCACCTACCAGAAAAACGCGTCGAAGGGGTCAACAAACCTCACGCCCAGTGGAACGCATAAGTCTTGCACCCTCTCGTGATGTCAATGACCTTACTGAGCGCGTGGTCACTGGCACTTATCCGCCGTGAAATATCCAGCAACATTTCCCTGTCTGTTTTAAGTTTTAGATCATCCGCAAGAGACATGATCTTGGTGATGATCCCTTCGATCGAACCTACCCTACCGCCTTTGAGGAACAGATCGTTGCCATCAGCGTGGACAACGATCGCAGTCCTCCGACTAGCCACGCGCAGCTTCTCTAACTCCTTCCTTAAGTGCGCCGTTACCCGCCCAGGTAAGCACCTTACCTCCCTCCTGTCCCGGTTTGCAGAAGCAAAGTACTTCTCCTGGCCCCTGATCTGTGAGTCCCCACTCAAAACGCTGTCTTCCACCTTCGCGCACAGGAGACTAAAGCGGTTGGAGGTACTGACAGCGGCAACCAGGGTCTCAGGCTTCGGCTTCGCAGCCTTCTTGCCCGATACCTTTCAATACCCGTCGCCACCCGTAGACCCAGCCGCACTTACAGCACCCGACCCGCCCCCCAACCGGCAGCTACATCTATCGGCTTCTTTGGGAGAGAGAGAGAATTATACAGCTTCAAAAACATAAGGTTTGAAAAAAGTTTAAAAAATTAGTAAGTAGGAAAGGCAGGGGCGGACTGACAGCAACCTGGGCCCTCGGGCATAATGAGATCCTGGGCCCCTTGAAATCCAATTTTTTTCATATTACAGTTCGATTAGACACTTGACCCAATTGAGAACACTTTCATTGTTTTATGATGACTGCGGGCCGGTGCCGTCGGGTCCCCTAATGGCCCGGACTCTCGGTCCATGATGCCCGATTGCCCGACCGCTCAGTCCGCCCTGTGAGAAAAGGTTTTCTTAATTTTTTAAAAAAATATTTTCTTTAAAAAGAATATTAAAAGAAAAAAATTCTAATTAGTAAATGTTTTAATGATATATTTTCGGCGAATTTTTTTCCACAAGTAAATGCAACGAACGAAAGAATTTCTTTCAAATTTTCGACGTATAATATCACAAAATATCCTTTTAAAATAGTTAGAATTCAGGAAAGGCATAAAATTTTGTTAAACAATTTTCCCAATAATTTATCAGGAAATTAGAGTTGCCCTTTAAAATCATCGTCTTTTCAGAAGGCGATGAAATAATAATAAAATAATACTAATAATAACAATAATAATAATTTGTGTTATTTATTATCATGTAATATTAATATCTGAACCCCCACCCCACCCCCGACTTGTAAAATTTTAATTATTTTCTCCCCAAAATATTGAAAGGAAAAATACTGATTTAAAATTTTTAAAAAAGAAGAATTTTTGGAGTTTCTGCTCCAAATACAATTTTACAAAATAAAAATTAAATAAATTTCTCAACTCGTGAAGTGAGAGGCATATTTCATTATATAATTTTAAATTTTTAACTGAATTAGATTCTAAACACTTTCATTTTAAAGTTATTGTTAAGTATTTAATTAATATAATTAATTATTCAAACTAATTATTAATTATTTTAGCGAACAATTCTACACATTTAGTTTTTCAAGATGGGATTTCAAAACAAGACATTTCTTTACAGGAACTTAAATAATAATTAACTTATTTAAAATGACATTTTATTTATTTATTTTTTCTAACGTTTCTTTAATAAGGATTTAGGCTCTAAATCACCCATTTACATTAATTGTAAATTTTTAATTGATATAAACTTTAAATCATTATTTTACATTAATTGTAAATTCGGAGCAAGTATTAGTTTGCGTCCCCCCTGACGCAAAAGTGGTCACAAAATACACTAGGTCAAAGTTGGGGAACGTAAACTACACTAGGATCTTTAGGAGACATTTTTTAAATGAATCCATCAAATAAAACGTTAAAACTAACGAAAATATTGCGACTTAACCTCACCAATCGTCAATATACTGTGTATACCGTATATATATATATATATATATATATATATGATGAATAAAACCACGAAGGAAAGGAAACACAAAATGGTGCTCAAGCGCTTTCGTCTAATGACATCCTCAGGAACACTGAAGTACATAAAAGGGTAACAGCCTATATATAGGTTACAGAAAGAAAAAAAAGAAAAATAAATAACATACATACATACATACATACACACACACACACACACACACACACATATATATACATACATATCTATATATACACATACATACATATATTTTTAGGCATTGCTAATGTACTTAAACTTTTGGATATTAATGTAGTATTTTCATATAACAATATTGTGAAAAATATCATAGTAAAAAATAGCCCTACCAATAATTCAGGCATTATCTATAAAATTGGTTGTAAACAATGTGATTCCTTTTACATAGGTCAGACGGGAAAGGATTTGCACACACGTATAAAACAGCATCAATATTCCGTTAGAACAGGACAGTTGTCCAGTGCCCTTTTTGTCCATTTGTCAGAGTTAGCCCACTGTATTGATTGGAATAATGCTTCAGTTTTATTCCATTCTAGCAACATTGTTAATAGAAATATTCTTGAGTCTGCCATTATCCAACTTCAAATAACTTCAACATAAGCAAAGGTCTTTTTCAACTCGATCCTGTTATTTTGAATTCCTTCCAACAGATTTAGATAAGAAAGGTAGAACACTAAATCTTTGGTAAACTTTTCTGCTACTTTATTAACTTTTAATTTGCATTTTATTTTTAATATATCGAAAACCTGACCATAGGTAGAGTGTTAAAACCCGGGCAGTATTCCAATATAAATTTGTATTTTTATAATCCATTTGATCTTGTGCTAAAAATCGATATTATTCCTTACAAATCTGTACGCCTCACGGATAATCCTTTAATTTTTAATTTTTAATTTTTATTTTTACTTCTCTGTTTATTGCATATATATATATATATATATAATGTATGTGTATATATAGATATGTATGTGTATATATGTGTGTGTGTGTGTATGTATGTATGTATGTATGTATGTTATTATTTTTCTTTTTTTTTTCTTTCTGTAACCTATATATAGGCTGTTACCCTTTTATGTACTTCAGTGTTCCTGAGGATGTCATTAGACGAAAGCGCTTGAGCACCATTTTGTGTTTCCTTTCCTTCGTGGTTTTATTCATCATAAATATTTTTCACGTGTTACTTTCGTGAAATAATTTTCATATATATTATATATATATATATACAGAGCGTCCCAAAAAAATGTATACACACTTTAAATACTTATAAAGGCAGTGTTTATTAAAATACATTTCATTTTCAAAATGTAATAGAATCTACAGACATTATTTAATTGTTTTGTCAACGCCTGTTTTCAAACTGACGTCCGTTCTGGTCCAGGCACTGCTGATAACGCGAAGCAATGGAATCGCAAACATCACGAAACATTTCGTTTGGTATTGTGTGCATTCTCGTTCAATGGCTGCTCTCAATTCAGCGACGTTGCAGGTTTTATAGCGTAGACTTTGTCTTTTAAGTATCCCCATAAAAAAAAGTCTAGTGGTGTGAGGTCTGGTGAACGCGGAGGGTATTCTACGAAACCCCTTCGTCCAATCCACATCCACATCGTGCCAAGTACCACTCGCAATACTCCACTCTTCGGTCCGGATCATCTTCATTAATAGCATGGACTAATCTTGGAATGTAACTTTTCCATTGACAGCGCTTCAAAATGCGTTGGACAGACGATTCTGAAATTCCTACCTCACGACTCGCTTGCCGCACAGATTTTCTTGGACTTTGGTGATACGTTTCCAGTACTCTTTCTTGCTTTGTGGGCTTGTCGATGTCCGTGGTCTTCCGGAACGCTTCTTGTGGACATTCTGAACAGTTCCATCGGCTTCAAACTTATCTCTAATTCGAGTGATGGTAAGTCGCGTTGGTGGATCTGTTTGAAACTCCCTCCTAAACTGTCTTTGCACTTCAACTGCGTTTTCACACTTCCAGTAGCATTTTAGAATGAATTTCCTTTGTTCAAAGCTTAGTCTGACTGCCATTATTAATTCTAATGGGTTTAACTTGGAAAGAAAGAAACATCGATTGAGCTATCAGCTGTTAAAGTGTGTATACATTTTTTTGGGACGCCCTGTATATATATATATATATATATATTATATATATATATATATATATAATAAATTGACGATTGGTTAGGTCAAGTCGTAATATTTTCGTTATTTTTAACGTTTTATTTGATTAGGTGTACGCGGACAAAGTTGGGGAACGCAAACTACACTAGGATAATGTAGGGGAACGTAAACTACACTAGGCACCACAGGGAGACGTAAACTACACTTGCTCCGTGAATTCTCCATTCACATTAATGGTACTGTACTTTCCTTATTCAGATTAATTGCAAATTTTCTATTAAGTCAATTGTAAATTCTCCAGTAACAATAAGAAATTTCCCATTTACATTAATTGGAAATTTCCCATTTACAGTAACTGGAAATTTCCTATTTACATTAATTGTAAATTCTCCATTTACGTTAACAGTAAATTTCCCATTCATATTAATTGTAACGTCTCCATTCACATTAATTGTAAATTCCCTATTTACATTAATTGTAAATTCTCTGTCTACATTAACAGTAAATTCTCCGTTTACATTAACAGTAAATTCTCCGTTTACATTAACAGTAAATTCTCCACTTACATTAACAGTAAATTACCCATTTGCATTGATAATAAATTACCCATTTACATTAATTGCAAATTCCCCATTTACACTAATTGTAAGTTCCCCATTTATACTAATTGCACACTGGTCCACAAATTTTGGAAAAGTTTGTGCTTCGGAGATAAAATGTGTTTCCTATTATGGATTTTGGGGTGCTGAAAACGAATATGACCATAAAAACAGTCGATTGGCTACAGTTTCCAAGAAAATTTAAGTTACACATTTTGCGTATATGTACTGTATACCATATATTAGTAACATACCTGTATAATGCAGTCACTTATATTGATTCAACCCGTTGCTTCTTTGCTTGTCTCTTGTATTCAACTTCTGGAGCATCTCTTGTTATTGTCCAGCAGTAGTCTGCTAACAATGATGGACTCCATTTTCCCTGGTAGCGTTTCTCCATCGCTGAGATATTCTGGTGGAAACGTTCACCATGTTCATCGCTGAATACTCCGCAGTTGGCCGGAAAAAATTCCAGGTGCGAATGGAGGAAATGTATCTTTAAAGACATATTGCAGCCCATTTTTTGATAGGACAACAGCAGATTTTCCACCAGCTCCCTGTAATTGTCAGCTTTGGTATTTCCGAGAAAATTGGTTGCTATAACCGGAAAGCATTCCACGCTGTCTTCTCCTCATCACCTAGGATACGGTCGAACTCCTCATCTCTAAGAAGCTCGCGGATCTGTGGACCAACAAATACACCCTCCTTGAATTTTGCTTCACTGAGCTTTGGGAATTTACCACCGAGGTACTTAAAAGCTGACCCCGTTTTATCCATAGCCTTAACAAAATTTTTCATGACGCCCAGTTTGATGTGTAATGGTGGTAACAAAATCTTGCTCGATCCTACAAGTGGAGGATACTGAACATTTTGTGTTCCAGGTTCCAATGAGTGTCGGAGTGGCCAATCCTTCTTGATGTAATGAGAAGTCCTAGCCCGACTATCCCATTCACACAGAAAACAAACATGCCAACATGCAACAAAACAGCTTTTAGACTCAACTTCGAGGAATCAATGAACAGTCTCAACTCGTCAGGATTGTGAATAATGTTGAGAGCTGCCATCAGACCATCGATGTCGTTGCAAGCTACAAGGTCACCTTCCATGATGAAGAATGGGACAAAATCTTTTTGACAGTCACGAAACTTACACACTAACATTTTCAGCGAGGAGATTCCACTGCTGCAATCTGGAGCCCAACAGCTCTGCCTTACTCTTTGGCAGTTCTAAATCTCTGATAAGGTCGTTTAATTCATTCTGAGTTATCATGTGCGGTTTAGAAGATGTCAAGTTATAAACAAATTCAGGGTCTTGTGAAGTTGAAGGCTCACAAGTTTCGCAGGTTCCTTCATTCTCTTCGTCCTCTGACTCCAGGGAGAATGAGTGTGGGGGCTCAGGAACGGGTAGTCCTTCGCCGTGAGGTACCGGGCGTATAGCAGAGGGTATATTCGGATATTGTAAAATCCACTTTTTCTTCTTGCAAATACCTTTCTTGACTGGAGGCACCATGCAGAAGTAACAATTGCTGACATGATCTGTTGGTTCCCTCCACACCATTGGCACTGCAAAAGGCATAGATTTCCTTTTCCGATTCAACCACTGGCGAAGGTTTGTTGCACAAGTATTGCAGCATATGTGTGGGGCCCAGCTCTTGTCCTGATCTCCAATCTTACAGCCAAAATAAAGGTGATAGACTTTCCTAATCACGGCGGTTATAGCACGCTTTTGTGATGCAAAAGTCAATTCTCCACAAACATAACAGAAGTTATCTACACTGTTCACGCAATTACGAGGCATCTTTGTTCAAATTAGGCTGAAAAAAATTCAGTTTCAAAAGCAAACACTAAAAAGAGTTTGACAAGGGTGCACTGTATACTTCCGCGAATGAACTGATGTTGTGGCGTAATATGTAGACGCCTGTGACACATCGACGCCTTGACTCTACTGCGCATGCACGTAGTTAAATTTTTTTTATTTTAATAAATTAATGTAATTACATTGCATTTTAATAATTTCAAATTAGGTAAGGTTAAGTTAGGTTAGTATTCCATTTATATTAATATAAAAAACATTATGGGAAGCAATATGTTAAAATGATGCAATCTATTTTTTAATAAATAACACCAGTACACATTTGAAAACTTGTCGATCGATTTTTACAAACTAGTTGGTGATTCTATATAATTTGAGTGCGCTGATCTCAAAAATATAGTTAGTTTTCCCCTATCACGTGTGGTTTTCTTACTACAGGGTGTGTCATAAATCCCCCATTTACCCCAAATGTGAACCATCTTATCGAGTCCAACATTGGATTGCACATGCTAAACCATAAATTTTGTTGTTATAGACTACAGTAACGCTTACATAATAATGTAGGGTAAATATATATAACAACCAGTCCCGTTCCCAGCAAAATACTCTCTTCCCTCCCATAAATGGGTGGTTAACATTTGGGGACAGATGAGGTATTACAACACCCCTTGTAGCACGAAATCTTTAGGTGATAGAGTAAAACCTAATTAAAGCAGAATTAAATAGCTCCTAGCTCTTGGACAAGCATATTGCTTGTTTATGAAAGAATAAAAAAATAACTGAAAGAAACAAAATATATTTACCTTCTTTACTTGCAAACATTTCAGGACTTATTCCAAAGACTTAAGACCAAGCGAAGTATGTGTCGGATGCCAATAAATTGTTCTCCTGCAATCTAGACCCCAAAAGTTCTGCAGATTCCTTAGGCAGATTCAAATCCCTGACTAAGTCATTTAGTTCGGCTTGGGTTAATGGTTTAGGATCTCGGTCAGCTGTTGGCTGTTCATAAACATCATCATTGTCTGGATTTGGAGCTGAATCAGAATCTGAATTGTATTGATCCAGACTCTCGGGTGGGCGGGGAATAGGAACTTCTGGACCATGGGGTACCGGCCTTATTGCAGATGGAAGACTTGAGTATTGAAGGCTCTCTTTATTCTTTGCATTATAACCTTTAACATTGCAAGAACAGAAGTAGCATTCGTCGGTATGGTTTCTAGGCTCGCGCCATACCATAGGGATCCCAAATGGCAAACTTTTCTTTTTACCTTTGCTCCAATTCCTTAGTGCCGCAACACACGTAAGACAAACCTTGTGTGGAGCCCAACTTTTGTCTTGATATCCTAATTTAATTCCAAAATAAGCATGATAAGCTCTCTTAATGAAGGTCGTTACATTTGTCCTTTGTTTTACAACATACCGACCACAAATATAACAAAATATGTCTGGACTATGGGTACATCCTCTAGAAGCCATTATTAAAATTTTAAAGACGTAATGTTAGAATTATCTATCTGTAAAAATATGAAAAAACGAAATTAATTAAAGATAAAAAAGGTAAAAAATTACAAAACGCCCCAAAATTGTTTTGCTAATAACTTTAAAACTATGGGTGATCGAAAAAAACTGGAAGCATTTTTTAATTCAGCGCAGCGAACTGCTTCAGAATCATAACTCAAAATAAAGAAATCGATTTTCATGCAGACCGGTGTAATTTACAAATACATAATGTAATAGATAAATTTAAAATTACATTTTATTGTATATATATATATATATTTACATTAATTTATTAAAAAAAAAATATATAACTACGCGCATGCGCAGTAGAGTCAATGCGTCGATGTGTCACAGGCGTCTACATATTACGCGACAGATGCAGTCCAGTTAGTAGGGTGCAGGGTTGCCTGATATCTTTATAAATAGAGCCAATTGGCAATTTTAGGCATCATTTTCGTATTCAGTGACCCAAAATTAGTATATATTGACTACTTTTATTTCCGAAGCATTTAGGCTGTAGGCCAGTGAATTATAAATTCCCCATTTACACTAATTATATAATTATAAGTTCTCCGTTTACATTAACAGTAAATACATTAATTGCAAATTTCCCGTTCACATTAATTGCGAATTTCCCATTTACATTAATTGCGAATTTCCATTTACATTAATTGAAAATTTCCTATTTGCATTAATTGCAAATTTCCTATTTGCATTGATATACAAAATCGAACATTCATTCAACGAATGTCTTGGAGTATTTTTTAATTTTTTATTTGTATGGGAAATCAGAAAAGGTGAATCCTTTTACCCATTTGTGCCAACAAAAAAGCGTTTGCGGGTATTCATGAAGGTTTACAACCTAATATTTATTCCCCTAAAATAAATAATTGAAAAAAACCTTTGATTAATAATGATAATGATAAGCTTTATTGGCAGGATATAATAAATCCCATAAAATCGTATAATATGGTTGAAGGTAATAAACGATAAGATAAATCAAACAATAATAAATTTAAAACAAAACTAAAAATTAGGACTAAAAGAGAAATAAAAATAAGCCATAAGCCACGTACTGAAATAAGTAATAATAAAAATAAAAAGTTTACGTACCCACAATACCAACATATATATGGTAATAATAATAATAATAATAATTATAATGACAGTGATAATGTTTATTGGCAGAAGACAGCTCTAATAAAATAAAAAGGTACAGTATCCAGGCCCTGTCAGAGGTCCAGAGAGGCCCGGGCCACTTCCAGCTTTTGAGGCCCATAGCTAAACCAATTATTACTTTCACTGCAAAACATTATATTCAAACCTTAAAGTTTCTAAATTTGAGGCCCCCTTAAGCTTGAGGCCCAAGCCAAATGGCCCTCCTAGCCCCCCCCCCTTCTGATAAACCCTGACAGTATCCATCAAGGTAATCAACAATACAACTAATTAAAATAATTAATAATAATTAGGAAATAATAATATTAATAATAATATTAATAATAATATTAATATAATGATTCAATCATTTCACGAGACATAATAAAAAAATATATATTCCAAAATTAAATAACTCTGTATCATGCACGCTGTTTCCTCCATTCTCCATGCATGACCAAATGGCCACGCCCACTTTCGTTGCTGCTGTTACTTAAGGCCAACGACTCTCTCTGAGGTCAGTCTTTCGCTGGACAGTAGCGCGAGAACAGCTTCTCTCTTTATGTGTTTTTGTGATCTGAATTAGGGTTTTTTTAGTGGGGGCGGAGTCGCAAACGTTTGTAATTTTATTTTTTAAAGGTTTAGTTTTTGTGTGGATTGTCGTTTCTAAGTTTCTAAACAGTATATATATATATATATATATATATATATATATATATATATATATAATATATATACACCCTGTATAATATATTATATATATATAATATATACACCCTGTGTATACATATATATATATACACCTGTGTATATTATATATATATATATATATATATATATATATATATTATATATATATATATACACAAACTCAGAATGGTTCCCTGAGAACATTATATGTTAAACACAGACCGTGCATGGAACAAGGAACTCTTCTGGGAAAATTAAATCCACTATAGTCCGAATAAGTAATGGTAAATGACAAATACCATAGTTTTTTTCCTTTTTCATGATTTTAGCCCGACGTGGGCAACGGGTCTCTCGCAAAGAGATCCCATAAATATAGCTTCCCTCACCAGCTATCTGCAAAGCAGACAGGATCCAGCTTTGGTATTTGTCATTTACCATTACTTATTCGGACTATAGTGGATTTAATTTTCCCAGAAGAGTTCCTTGTTCCATGCACGGTCTGTGTTTAACATATAATGTTCTCAGGGAACCATTCTGAGTTTGTGTATACTAAACGGACGCGTGTTTCGTGCCTTGAAAAGTGGACGCTCAATGTCCCGGTTGAGGTTTAAGTTTTGGTTTTTTTGGCTAAAAATACAATAGTTACCCCTTTTTCTTTGATTTATTCAACACGACGTGAATGCAACGAGTCTTTTACTTATATAGAGGTTCTGAGTGTAGGGATCTAGGCTTGCTTTAAACCCTAGATCCACGTCCCAAAGCTGGATCCTGTCTGCTTTGCAGATAGCTGGTGAGGGAAGCTATATTTATGGGATCTCTTTGCGAGAGACCCGTTGCCCACGTCGGGCTAAAATCATGAAAAAGGAAAAAAACTATGGTATTTGTCATTTACCATTACTTATTCGGACTATAGTGGATTTAATTTTCCCAGAAGAGTTCCTTGTTCCATGCACGGTCTGTGTTTAACATATATATATATATATATATATATACCCTGTGTATATATAAGCTCTATGTGAAAAGACGTTAAACTCTTTCTTCCACTTAAGCTATGAAAGAATTTATATATATATATATATATATACCTCGACCCTGCAGTTCTTGTCATCCTTGGTCTTTTTCCACTTTGACTGTCCCCTCCACCCTTTCTTTTTCCTCTGTCTTTCCTCTCACTTTTTCTTTGTTTTTCCGCCGAGATATGCCCTTTTAAATAGAGGCGAATTGGTTCTTCCAAAACTTAAAAAAAAAAAATATATATATATATAATATATATATATATATATATAAAGTGTAATACCAGCACTAATATGTAATAAAGTTTTATTTATTTTGCAGATGTTAAAACTATTTAATTGTTTGGTCATACTTAGTTCATTGCTTGGGATTTCCAATGGACAAATACAGGTAAGTTTAAGTGTTTTTTGGGGTAATATTAGGTTTTGTAAAACTTGTTGTCTTTATTCATAGATGAATGGGTTGTCCTTATCGTTATAGAATTAGTAATGTACCTTCTCCAATTTTAGCCATTAAAGAATTTTTTGTATGCCAGCCAGCTTGGTTCGAACAAAAAAATATCCCTTACAGTTATATTTGCCAGCCATTTAAGCATACTGAAAGCAGTCTATAGTCAAGTATATTAAGCATTTATAGATTTAACTGTCATGTATCTAACCACAGTAGGCCCTATATGGGGGGTCGAGGGGCGTGTGACAAAAGTAATGCCTGTTGTGCTGTATGTCTCTCATTTGTGGTGTGGCGATAAAGAACGTAGGCTCCCCCCGCATACGGGCCGGGCCAGTGGCGAACTGACAGCAACCTGGGTCCCCGGGCATAATGAGGTCATGGGCCCCTTGAAATCCAATGTTTTTCATATTACAGTTCGATTAGACACTCGACCCAATTGAGAACACTCCCACTGTTTTGTGATGACTGCGGGCCGGTGCCGCCGGGCCCCCCCCTAATGGCGCGGGCTTTCGGTCCATGCCCGATTGCCCGACCCCTCAGTCCGCCCCTAGGCCGGACCACTACTTTTTCATGTAAAATATACCACAGTACATGTTTACTTCAATTTCACGTCTTTACACGTTTACTTCACGAAATTTCAAAGTCATAGTTAAAAAAAAAATTGATTTTGCAAATACACGTAGGTCTTTCTTTCGGGGTTGATTCTCAATTCCTATGAATTCACAGCAAGAACTCGTGAATTTAGCATCTAATCACGAAATCATACGAAATCATGAGTCATAAGTTTAACTTAACTGAAGTCATTAAGGTGAAGGACTTCTTAGGCAATATAATCGTTATCTTACGAAGTTAGGATAAGAACCTTTAAGAAAACCATCAACGAATGACTGAATGCATTCATATAATTAATTACGCATGGTATGAAAAAAATACGGAGGAAAGAATATCCTCCATTATTATTTTAGGGTATCATATAGCCAAAAGGAAAAAAATTCCAGTTACCAATTTGACCCAAAATGTGAAATAATGAGAAATAGTTACAACAACCAAATATTTGGTTAAATATTACCCAACCAATTCAAATGTGTAATCCAACCATATCATAACTAAGCATAGTTAGTTCAAACGTACGAGTAGTATATACAGGGTGTCTCATAAGTCAAGTCTCGTAGGAAAATTTCTTTTAAATTAAATTTACAAAAATAATGCATTAGAACTAAAACAAATGTTCAAATTGATGTCTTGTTTTGGAAATTTTTTTTTGTTGCAGGTAGAATAACGCAATGGCTAATATTATTACCCGCTTATTTGTACATTTATTTATGGAAAGAAATCCACACCAAAAATTGAATTTATTTGAAGCTCAATCTTTCTGTCTATTTTAAGATTTTCATAAGGAGTCTCACGCTCGATGAAGACCCTAAAATAGCCCCCCCACACCCCGAGAAAAGCTTTTGCTTCTAATAAATCTATAGTTCCTATTGTGACTTTTATTCCCTCGTTTTTGAAAATATTCATAAAATATATTTTTTATTTACTAAAACAAAAATTTAAAAAAAATATGTTTATGGCCAAAGTTTGAGATTATTAATAAATACTGTATTTAATTTCTTTTTATGGATATGTATACATTTTAGTGCTTTTTCATGATATTTCCTAAAGTTATTTATCTGATAAAATTTATGCTTTTGCGAAGGTGCCCACTGCCATTGTACGGATGGTAGCAGCAACGGGTTCCAGCGTTGCCGGAGAACTGGTTGTCAAGGCTACAGAAAACGGGATATCTATAAAAGGTATGAACAGTTTTTGTATTTTGGGGTATGAACAGAGGCGTACTCAGCATTTTGCGCCCCCAGGCAGGGAAATTGTCACCACAGTGACTTATAATTGCGTCATTTGATATCGCTAGTTTGCTATTAGAGGTTGCTGTTCTTTTTTATTTTAAAACTTATTTGAAATTCCATTTAATTTGATAGCGCTAAGAAGTTAATTATTTTCTATTTTTGTTTTCTTTGCCCTTTTCATGTTGAAATACGACAAAATTTGCCACCCAAGGCAGGTGCCTGCTCCGCCTATACGTAAATCCGCCTATGGGTATGAAGCTTAATAAAATACTGCAATACATCCACCTATCTCACCCCCCCCCCGTCCCCCGTGTGTTATATATATATATATATATATATATATATATATATATATAATATATATATATATGGGATGAGTTTTTCCTTCTAGGTTTGCCTCATATATATATATAATATATATATGTGTGTGTGTGTGTGTGTGTGTGTGAGTTTCCAAATATTTATCATTGTATTTTAAATCAATTAACTTTGGATAATTTTTTTAAAAAGCTTTTTATATATTAAATTATTATATTATCTTAAAGAAATACAAGATATGAAATTTTATTTTTAAATAATAATTATTAAAATAACAAAACGCCTTTAAAAATGCAACCTCAGAGGGTGGAAAGAGAGGGATTAGAAGTTGATTTATTTACCACACCCGGATCTGAGCGCAAATTGGACGTGTAGTTTATATGTCACACCTGGAGTGAAAGGGTTAATTTCTTTTTATGGATATGTATATATTATATTTTAGTACTTTCTCATGATATTTTCTAGTTATTTATCTGATAAAGTTTATGCTTTTGTGTGTATATATATATATTATATATATATATATAATATATATAATATATATATATATATATATCCCTGCAAGGGGGTTCTAAGCTCGTGCTCTTGAGTGCTCTTTGTGCTCGTTTGTACGTGCTTGTTCCTGGAGGTTTCACGTGCGCCCTCCCGGCCCTAGCACCCAAGGATGATGGGGCTCGACCCTGCAGTCCTTGTCATCCTTGGTCTTTTTCCACTTCGACTGTCCCCTCCACCCTTTCTTTTTCCTCTGTCTTTCCTCTCACTTTTTCTTTGTTTTTCCGCTGAGATATGCCCTTTAAATAGAGGCGAATCGGTTCTTCCTGAACTAAAAAAAAAAAAAAAAAAAAAAAAAAAAAATATATATATATATATATATAATATATATATAGTATATATACAGTAAATTCCATAAAACGCATTCATTGGTATGTGAGTGTGTGTGTGTCTAAGTGAGATTTTTTCTCGCTGCCTATATTTCAGTTATAATTAAGAAATAACAAAAATTAATGAATGACATTAAAATAAACGTGTCTACACGACAAAATGGAACAGATTGCATCGTAGTGAGTACACAATATAACCCAGTAAAGTACACCTACAATAAAATATGCACATCACTACATTAAGAAAAAAAAAAGCATGAAACACTGTAACCTACATGACAGAACCGCGCATGGTTTATATATATATATATATATATATATGTGTGTGTGTGTGTGTGTGTGTGTGTGTGTAATTTCGCTGTAGAAGCTTATATAGAACCATTGTGGTCACTCCAATAGAAACAAATAATAAATTGTTGGCATTTTTCATGTTTACATCATTAAATCTATTATTCTCTATTAAGCACAGTAATCTGGATGACCTTCCTCTTTCACTTCCATTATGTAAACATTACAATTAACATACTCGATTCTCTAGTCAGCTTGTAATTTTTCGTCATTGCTGATAGATCAAATTGTTCAGTTGTAATTTACTTTGAAGCGTTTTGCTTTGTATCGTATGGAATACTTACACGCACACACACGCACACACGAGAGAGAGAGAGAGAGAGAGAGAGAGAGAGAGAGAGAGAGAGAGAGAGACTTACTTTGGTAAGTCAAGAGTAAACGAAAATAAATGGAGAGGAGGGGGGATCGAAAGGGGGAAAGAAATCAAATGATTGAAGGAGGCGGTAGAAGGTTCGCTTTAGAAAGACAAGAATTGTCCACAAAGGCTAATTAATTAAGCAGAACACTTAGAAATAATCGATTCCTTTATTTGTCTTAAAATGGGAGCATGCACGGTGCCCCCAATTTTTTGGGCGATATCGCGTGGCACTCTTCAAAAAATCGATTAACCAAGGTGTGCGGCATGATCGTTCTACCATAGTCCAACTCCGCAATGCATTATGCAAGAAAATGGTATCAGAGTATGATGGGTTTGTTCAGAAGTTGGACGAGTGACCGTCTTTTGCGTTCAGATGATGTTATTGACCCCATGCTCCGGATACCACGTTATGAACCAAAAAAACCTTAAACAACCCAAAACATTATAATTAATTACTATTTTATCAGAGTATGAGTACACACACACACACACACACATATATGTATATCTGAACCTACATATAACATAACATATAACACAACTTGCACCCGTGATTTAAGTTTTAGTTATGACAGGTCATACTAACAACACTCTGATCTTGTTATGGAAGAATAAATCCTTATATGTTTACTGTATCGACTGCGGCTCCGCTGGGAGCTAAATAAGGTGGTTTTTCAATAAATATTTCACACACTTTACAACATACAACAGTCTTGTTTGCAATGGAAGAAGATTTGCTCTCGGAAATGAGGGCCGCTTATCAAAGTTTTCTTCACTGCACAGTGCAGATGTTGCTAATTAAATAAGCACTCTTGCGAGTATATTTTACATATTTTATGGAAGAAACTGAATTATGTCGTGTCTTATATGTTCCAAGGGACCCATAACATACCTACCTACTATTAATAATTACATAAAAAGTTAGTAGTAACCTTTTTTCCTTTTATGTAACATTGCAACTGCCAACCGCCTGATTGGCGCGCACGCGCGCGCGCGCACACACACACACACACACACACACACACACACACACACACACAGAGGAATTTGGCACGTTTAGAACATTTATAGAATCACAACATCTGTGTGAAGTTTCTTTATACGAGTACATATATAAGTTTTTGTATTCTAACCATTGTATTTCTTTTAGGGAAAATCACTGGTCTGACTCCCGGTTTACATGGTTTCCACATTCATGAACACGGAAACCTTGGCAACGGCTGCAGAAATGCGGGTGGACACTTCAATCCCTTCCATGTACGTCTGTGTATATATATATATATATCTATTTTTTATTATTTTATCATAAAAAACTAGAGGAAAAACACGTACAGTACAATTCCAAAAGCTGTACAGTGGGAAGTGTATATTAAGTTGTTCTGTAGCTACTGTAGCCATATTATCGCAGTAAATGCAGTCATACTACTGTAGTTACTGCCGTATTATTGGTGCGAAAAGTAGTTGCCTGGAAATCATTTTGAAACTTGAATATTAGTTGATATAACGTGTAATGTTTTTATTAATTATTTTCCTCACTTTTCTTGCACTAATCTGAGATAAGTTATCTCTCATTGAAACAGTATTTTCACTTACTGGAAAAGATACTATGAAAAAAATATTATTTGTTTTAATGAGATACGGGTAATGGTGCATTTATATTAAAATTAGTAAATTTTGTATGATACGAAAATTTTAAAACTATTCGCTTCTGTATTACGTGTCAAAACAGGTTAAGGAAAGTTTCCTCTCAAATTAGAGTTAGGTCCCAAATTGGGGACCGCATAGACGCTTACTGGGAACTTACTGGTTTTCTTCTTGATCGTAAATATCAAAAAGCTATACCCAAAATGGAACCTATAATGTTAGTATCAATAATCATTCATGAGAACCAAAAACTGACACAGCGCTCAGGCCAACTAATGCGGTCCATTGCTCTAACTCGTGGATTATTATTACCAGTATCATTGGGGTTCGATCCCCAACTCGTGCCTTCACTTCGCTTATGGAAACGGTATTACCCACCGAGTTAGAGACGCTGGCTACGGTTAGTGTTAGGAACCCTTTATTACTTGGAACGTTGAAGTTACAAAAAGCTCCTCTTCAATTACTTCAACTGAAGGTTTTACCAACTTTAATGTTTACATGAATTTCATTTGAGGAGCAAAAGTAAGACAATTAGGCGAAGCAATGTAATTCTAGTCTGTTCTTAAATGCCATTCTAAGGCGTAACTGTACTAGAGAAGCATTTATGTCACTAAAAGTTACAACTCTTTGGAAACAGCACGATCATGGGGACCCCCGTGATTTGAAACGTCATATTGGAGACTTGGGGAACATAGAAGCCGATGAGACAGGAACAGCTACCGTTAACATCTTGGACTCGCAAGCCTCCATGGACCCATCTTCACGAGTGAGTTTAAAAAAAAAAAAAATGGACAATTTAAATACACGGGACAAGTCGTACGTGGAAGGTGTCATTGCGTCAAAAGTACAGGGTGACCATAAATTAATTTTATAAATTCAACTGAATTTGTAGAGATAATTTACGGACACCATGTACTTCAAAAGTTAGAAAAGCAAAATTCTATTACGTTGGCAGTGAAGTCATTGTCTGAAGAGGGCTAAGTGTCAAGAACTTTCAGATAGTGAAACAGCCATGACATATATTCCTCATACAACATTACTACTCCTCATAAATATTAACCAATAATAAATTATTGCGAGTTATCCACAATTTAATTTCAAATATAGGCTTACATCGGAAATCTTTCCGTGGTCGTTCACGCTGATCGCGACGATTTGGGAAAAGGAGGGAACCCAGAAAGTCTTAAAACCGGAAATGCCGGTGCCAGAATGGGATGTGGCATCATCGAAGTTCAGCAGCAACAGCAACAACAGCAGACACAACAACAACAACAACAAGTGATTAGCGTAAGTTGAAGTCGAGAATGTAACATCCTAAATTCATTTTTTTTTATCTTTTACTTCCAAAATATATTTATAAACATTTAAAGTTTGAAGTGAGCAGTCAGGAACGTAAATAGGAATATTAAGTATAAAAAGCCGTTCTCAGGATTTACATTATTATCGTGTTTTAGCTTTACTGTACAGGGTGGCCACAAAGTCCCTTTGCATGAAAAACAAGAGCAATATACACATATGCTGTGATGCCACTGCAAAGGGACTTTGTGGTCACTCTGTACACTGAACTCCAGAAATACAAGTCGAATAAACACATTATTTGAAAAAAAAATTATTGCTCTTTGGATTAAAATAATATTAAATATATTAAAAGAATACTATCCCCCTTAATTATTATTATTCATATATCTACAGAACTGTGACTTAACTAGTTACTCAGTAATCGCTACTTTTTTGAGTAACTGTAACGGTAACTAGTTAAATTTTCTGGCCGAGTAATTGTAACTTGCACAGTACAAGTTTATTGATAACATATATCTAATGCTGATATGATAAAATCTTATTGTTTATTCGTTAAATCGCAATCAATTTGAAACAAATGGACAGTTTTGGCAAGTATCACTTGTCAAGGAAAGTACTTTTATCAAGATCAGATACTCGCCAAAACAAGGAAAAATGTCGAAAGTAACTTTTGAAGTAATTAGTAACTAGTTAATTTTTTAAACAACAACCAGTAACTAATAACTACGTACTTTTTTGAGACGGCAACTAGTTACTTATCTCAGGCAGTAACTATTACTGTAATTAGTTACGAAAAGTAACTGGCACAACACTATATATATATATATATATAGGGTTTGCGCATGTAATCTCTGTTTTCTCTTAGGGATATTTAACTTTCTTCGTAACACCTAAGGTCAAACGACGAAGGAGACCTAGAGTTTTACGCGGGATCCGAACCATTACCTCACCAAGGGAGGTTCAGAGAAGCACCTTAATCGATGAAACTTGACGTCCGAGCCACAACTCAAACCCAGAAACTTCAGATTAAGAGCTCAGTTCTTTACTACTAAGCTACCCTACAGAGTGGCCACAAAGTCCCTTTGCAGTGAAATTACAGCATATCTGTATGTTGCCTCGTTTTTCATGCAAAGGGACTTTGTGGCCGCCCTGTATGTCTTCGCTGACATACTGTATATCCTGCAAATTTTATATTTCATTTAAGAGGCTCATTGAACTACGTCGGAATTGGCCACTCCCTACCCACCGCAGGGGTCAACCGCAAATGAAACTGACTCTCTTGTATAAATTATTCTAACTTCTTGTGTTCCTTATGCTAGTGATTAATGTCTAACTAATTGGTTCCGAGATACATATTGTCAATTCCTTTTTCAAATTGATCCTACAAACGAATCGTAGCCCAGCTGCTGACATTTTCTCGCATAATATGAAAAGTACTTTTAAAATTCTCTCTTTATCATATCAGTTTTGTTCAAAATTACATAAAACGCGGAAATAAATTAAATGATTTAGATTTTAGCATCAAAATAAGACATAAATTATTTCTTTATAAAGGCTGCTTTTGCGAAAGTCACGATAGTTCCTGGAACAGCGGCAAATTTGGCTGGAGAACTGATTGTCACGGCAACGGGAGGAGGTGTCATTATCGAAGGTAAGTTCTAACATTTTACGTACTGTGTATGTTTACACATTATAATTCAATTAAATCTGAATAAGAATTAGATACGAGTTAGAGTTATATTAGAATTCAGTTAAAATTAATTTAGTGCTACATTAAATTTTATTTTTTTAGTATAGCGAAAGGTATAAAGTTGGTTTATTAATTTTTAATGAACTGCAGTTGAATTGTAATTCTCAATGTAATTCAAATTTTAGCGTACACATCATTATTAAACTACACTTAACTTATTATTACGCTTAACTCATTATTGCAGGTGAGATCACCGGGCTAACTCCCGGTTTACACGGTTTCCATATTCACGCAACGGGGGACCTTGGTAACAACTGCAAAAATGCTGGAGGACACTTTAATCCATTTGGAGTGAGTAAAGCTTTCGTGGTTTATTGTGGAAAACAATTTGTGTGGTTAATAACACTGGCGACGGGGATGTATTTCATATAGAGTTTATCGAACCTTTTGTTTATTCGTGTTATGTTAAACAGTTAAATCATGGCGGTCCTCAAGATGTCATCCGCCATGTTGGAGATTTGGGAAATATCGAAGCGGATGCAACGGGAACAGCAAACATTCAGATCTTTGACATTCAACCCTCTTTGGATCCATCTTCTCCTGTGGGTTTAAACTCTTGTTTGTTGAAGAAGAATTTAGTAATTTTTCATTGTTTACCATCAAATTTGAACTGAATATAAACACAATTAATGTATATATGCAAAACATTTTAATTTTAATTTTAGGCTTACATTGGAAATCTTGCTGTGGTGGTTCACGCAGGTCGCGATGATTTGGGTAAAGGAGGGAACCCAGAAAGTCTTAAGACCGGAAATGCCGGTGCCAGATTGGGATGTGGCATCATCGAAGTTGCGCAACATCAAGTAAATCAAAAACAAATTATATTTCCTAAACAAGGTTCTCCATCTCGATTTCAAAACGTGAGCATTACTAAACAAAAATACTCGTAATTCCCATACTATAGTAGAAGTCTGCGTGTATATGTCCATTTAGCGTTAAGTTTTGTCGGATTACTTCCTACCCACGTCGCAAAACAACTTCCCGGTCAATCAGCTAGTTTAATTAACGTTGGGTCTGTTCGGTTGTTGTATAGCCGTCCTCCGCTTTCAGATGATTCGGATTCCAAGCAAACTGCGTGTACTCGTAGGTCCCTTCCGTCACGTGGTCTTTGCCATTATGAACGAGGTTAAACAACCCAAACATTATTATTAGTATTAGTATTAGTGCTTCAAGGTTTGTAACGTCTGAAAAATTATACTTGGCTTCTACTAAACAAGGGAAATGGCGTTTCTTTTTGTTTAACCACATGATAAATACTGCCACACAAAAAGAAATATCTAATATTATGAAGGTAGTAAATTATTTTGCATAATTTGCTTTTAGCATCATTGTCTATATTTCTGTGAAATGGCATTACAAAACCGTAAATATCTATAAGCTTAATTTCATTAACGTATTTCCCTTCGTTATAAAAGCAATTGTTAATATGTATAGAGGATGCGTAATTTGTAATACGAGTATTTATGAGTACTTAATGTACTTTTTTCAGTAATACATAATGTGAGTTTTAAGATTGTTTTACTTCATTCTTCATCTTACAGAAAGACTTCGCGCGAGTGAGACTGATCCCAGGTTCCAATCTTGCTATAGCCGGAGAATTAGTAATTAGTCCAACGGAAAAAGGTGTGTTCTTCGAGGTGAGGTGGTTTTATTAAAGAAAAATAATGTAATGCTCTTCAATTACAGTTACAGTCACGTGAGATAAAAAGTTATCTTACCCAAGATGAGTTTAGGTTTAGTCAAATTTATACTATTCATGAAATATGAGGTATCAGCAATATAATAATAATAATAATAACACTAGGCAACAAATTTCAACTTTTTTTTTGTTACAGACACGTGAACTACTGATTCCTACTAAAGCGCTGATGCTGATTTCAGATCTGATATCAAAATTTCTCTATCACGTCCAGATTTTGTGTAACCGAAAACCCCTATTTTTCATTTTTTTTCACCGGCTTCTATTACGAAAGCCGTCTAAGCTACTTTTCCGTGCCACGTTTTATGTTAAGCATACTTAAATAATTAGTGAACAGGGATGTCTTTCCTCCTTTATTCTGGCTTAAGACAGACAGCGGAATTCCGCTGGCGGAGTTACCACCCCTGCGCCCAACCATCCACCCAAAGCGCGTTAGTATTTTGTTGTTACTACTGAAAGGCAAATTCCTGTTCTTAAGTGAAACTTTGGTGTGTCCTCTTCCTTTGTCGCTTGTAGGATGACGAGCTCTCCTTCTGCAGGAACCAACAATAATCTCCCATCATATTTGGGTTGAAATTACCTTGGTATCTGTTTTCCATAACTGAGATCTGTTGGTGGAAGCGCTCACCATGCTCGTCACTTACAGCCCCAAGGTTGGCCGGGAAGAAGTCAAGATGAGAATGTAAAAAATGAATTTTCAAAGACATTCTGCATCCCATTATTTCATAAGATTTAAGCATGTTTTCTACGAGTTTACGGTGGTTTTCAGCTTTGTGGTTTCCAAGAAAATTTTTGACAACTTCAACGAAAGATGTCCATGCTCCTAGTTCATTATCATTTAGGTTAGATGGAAACGATGAGTCGTGGATGACACTGCGGATCTGTGGTCCAGTGAAAACTCCAGCTTCTAGCTTAGCATCTGTCAATATTCCTTTGAATTTATCCTTTAAATATTGGAAACCACTACCTTGATGATCCATACCCTTCACGAAATTTTTCATAAGGCCAAGTTTAATGTGAAGTGGTGGAAGATGTACTTTCTGAGGGTCAATAAGTGCTGGGTGTTTCACATTGTATTTACCAACAACATGTTCAGTTCTAGATGGCCAATCATGTTTTTTGTAGTGGTTCTTGTCATCTCTGCTGTTCCATAGACACAAAAAGCACATATGCTTTGTGTAGCCCAACTGTAACCCAAGAAGTAATGATACAACTTTAAGGTCGCCACAAATATTCCATGTGTGGTCCTTATATTTGATGAGTCTTAGCAGCAGTTTCATCGATTCATAAGTCTCATTAAGGCCAGTGGCATGTGCTACAGGTATTGAAGGTTTTTCATTGCCGTTGTGCAGTAATACAGCTTTAAGGCTAGCTTTACTAGAGTCAATGAACAGTCTCCATTCTTTTGGATCATAGCGACAGCCAATCCCTTGCATCAGACCACTGATATCGTGGCAGAAACAAACGTTTTCTTCCTGTAAGTAAAATGATGAAAACTGCAAATGGCGATGGCGGAAATGGGAAACTTTGGTGTTTGGTTGGAGAAGATTAAATTCTTGAAGTCTTGAACCAAGCAACTCTGCCTTTTCTTTTGGTAATTCCAAATCGCGCACTAAGTCATTTAACTCCGCTTGACTTAACAAATGTAGGGAAATATTTGCATTTGGAACATATATGCCATCTTTCCCTGTTTCTATATCACTAGCAGAATCTTCAGATGAACTGCTGTCTGTTATCGTTGCTGGTGGAACTGGTGGTGGATTTGTTTCATCATGTGGTACTGGTTTCATTGCTGATTCGCAGTTTGGGTACGTGATCTTTGATTTGTTTTTCTTTGTGAAACCAGCAATCTTTGTCAAACAAAAATAACAATCATTGAAGTGATTTTTCGGCTCACGCCAAACCATGGGGACTGAGAACGGCATAGCTTTTCTTTTACCATTCATCCAAGCTATTAACATTGCATTGCACTGGGCACAGCAAATATGTGGTGCCCAGTCCCTCTGTTGATCTCATAACTTACAGTCAAAATAACACTTGTAGGCAAGTTTAATCTTTGTTGTTATGTTTCTACGTTGTGGCTTAGGTGTATATTGTCCACAGACAAAGCAGAAGTTGTCTGGGTGATTTACACAAGCACGTCTATTTGATGCCATTTTGAATTACCATACAATATCTGAAAAAACGTAGAAAGTAATTATTACGATGTGCAAAATAAAAAGAAATACACACCGTAGTACAAAACAAATGCTATAAAAACACACAAGTCACCACAACCTGTCACTTGCTCATCAGCAGAGAGCTTCAACAACCGTTCTGCTTGACTGTCACGTAGCGACTGACCGTTGGGCCGTTGCCCGTTACTATGCTCTTGACTCAGTGTTGCCAACTCGGGATAAATTTTATTTATCAAAATTGTTCGAATTTGTATATAGTTGGCAAAAAAAATTGCTTTAACCTTGAAAAGCAAGTTTCATATTACTGGCATTAAGCCGATTAAAACCAAAATCTGGACGTGGTAGAAACTTTTACTAAAAGTGATTTGCATTCTACACAAAATCTAGACGTGATAGAAAAAATCTAATTATAGATTTGAAATCAGCATACCGAAATTAGCTAGGAGCACCTATTTGGTCTTCTGTAACAAAATCTTTGTTGCCTAGTGTAATCATTATTATCATTATCATCATTATTATTATTGAGTTTAGATGAGTTTTCATTACACCTACAAAATTTTGACAAAAGTAAACTGCCACCTTCGGTTTTTCCGTAATTTTTGATTTAATAATAAAAGTAAATAATAATAACAGATTTACTGAATCAATATATTTAGAATCGTGCTGCTTCCCCCTTTGCATTATGTAAAGCTAACACGCGTTCTGGCATTCCATTGATGAGCTTTGCCATTTGTTCTCGAGGACAATCATCGTGGTGTCTATTTACTTTTGTCAACCCTTTAATATAAAGAAAGTATATTGTTTTACTCGTACCCTTAATGTTTTTGGGTAGGTGAAATCACCGGACTGACTCCCGGTTTGCACGGTTTTCATATTCACGAAACGGGGGACCTCGGTAACGGTTGCAAAAATGCTGCAGGACACTTAAATCCACTTGGAGTGAGTAAAGCTTTCGTGGGTTTATTGTGGAAAACATTTTGTGTTGTTAATAACACAGTGACGAAAGGGAATGTATTTCATATAGAGTTTATAGAGTCTTTATTATTATTATTATTATTATTATTATTATTATTATTTCCGTTTTGTTACACAGGGAAATCATGGTGGTCCTCAAGATGCTACCCGCCATGTTGGGGATTTGGGAAATATCATAGCAGACGAAACAGGAACGGCAGTTATCGAAATCTTTGATGATGTAGCCTCCATGGACCGATCTTCTACCGTAAGATTTGACGCAGTTTAACTGTTAAAAATGTTTAACAGTGAAATAAATTTGTCATACCAGGTATTATTATCTCGTATATTAACTATTTTAATTAATATATTTTAATAATGTTTTAGGCTTACATCGGAAATCTTTCCGTGGTTGTTCATGCTGATCGCGACGATCTGGGAAGAGGAGGGAATCCAGAGAGTCTTAAGACCGGAAATGCCGGTGCCAGAATGGGATGTGGCGTCATTAATGTTCTACAAGAACAACATCGGCAGCGCTCTACTTCACGTCAGAAAAGAAGTTTTATCCCGGAAAACTTTCACGATTTATTTTCTGATCCCTTCCTCAGTTCAGCCACAGATCACTTCGGTGGAATTGTAAGTTCTTCTTTTAACATTTCTTAAAAGAAAAGTAAAAATGCAGACCCAGAAAAATAATTATATAGTTTTTTTTTCTATTTGCATACTTATTGGGCTAACCTAGGGTGGATCTTCGTGTTTTGTTATATGGAGTAATAATTTATAATTAGTCAGGAGGGCCAGAAACTGGCATAACGCTCAGGCCAGACGAATGCGGCTCATTGCGTTAACGCTCGTATTATTATTAACCACACCATCGAGGATCGAACCCCCGACCTCAGTGTTTTCACCTTGCTTGTAGGGAAACGGTGTTACCCGCTGATTTACGGGCGTTCGTTTGTTAAAGGGTAATTTCTTTATTCTGAAAAAATAAAGTAACCTTAAACTCCAGATGTATATATAATTTATAAGTTCTAAAATCTTAAAGTACGAGATAAATGGGGTTCTTATTTTTGCCTTTTGTCATTCACAAGTACAGTATTTCGCAGTATGAGAGCACTGATTGAAAATCTTTTAAAATTAGCATTAGGGTCACCTTGTTTTTTATCCACTCTGCTTTGTAGCAGAACAAATTTATACCTTTATCTCCTTAAGAACTCTCGAAAATAACTGTTTTGCAAATTATTAGGTGTTGGTTATATACATTTTGTGTTCTATGCATAATAAATGCATGGCTTTGGAAAAGAAATTCGCCTAGAAACTTAAAATTTCGAAACAATATAAAAAATTATTATTAGTAATAATTTGGTTTGTTTTTTGAAATTTTAGCGCTGCCACCAAAAAAGTATATAACATATTCGAAGAAAACGGAATATTATGAATTAATCATTTTTGTTTTACGCTTTTTTAGAAATTTTATGTTGGTAGTCGAACTTTTTTCCGTAACTCTACAGTGCCAATGAATGTATATTGAAGTGAACTATATATTTGAATTACCACTAAAATAGGACTCAAAATATATGTGAACCAAATCCAATAACGTTTAAAGAATGGAAACTCCGAAATTAATTGGAATAAAATGATTTTTAACCTTTTATCGCGTAGTGTTACTTTACTGATTTTGTTCTGACTAACGCCAGACGATTTGTTCTGACTAACGCCAGACGATTTTATTCAGTCTCGGAAAGACCTCTGTGCAGTAAAGGATTAAGAGACGTTTGCTTAATCCTTTACTGCACAGAGGTCTTTCCGAGACTGAATAAAATCGTCTGGCGTTAGCCAGAACAAAATCAGTAAAGTAAAGGGTTAAAAAAGTAGAAAAATAAATAAATAATAAATTGATTTAAGAGATTTTTGCTCATAAGTTCCGATATTTGTTTCCAGGGTAAAAAAGCGCACGTGAAAATTATTCCCGGAAATAGTACGAAAGTTCATGGACAGTTGCAAATAAACGATGTTCACAGTGGATTGATAATTAAAGGTAAGTTAATCTTTAATTATAAAAGTAGTTTTACGTAATCTATAATAATTACGCTTCTCTCTTCATCCGTTTCAGTATTGCGTTTTGTTTTCCACTTTTTACTTTTCTGATTTCACCGTCTGACCAACCAACCAACCCACCAACTAATTAATTGGAGATAAATTTAATAACTTTTAAAATTTAGATTTTGATGGGTATATAATTCAGTGCTATAGAATGGCATCGTGTAATGTATGCCAAATTTTGAATTATGAATATGTATACTGTAGCCAAATGTTTTGGTCTTTTATTAATCTCGGTCATTCCCGATTCAGTCTCAGTCCAAGAATGAGAAATCCGAAAGTGGGAATTTTAAAGAAGGAAATTATCAAATAGATCCATTCTCAATGCGGGATTTCCAACTTTATAAGATAGTTTCATGAAAATACCGCTCGGGTCCCAATTCCGGCACAGTCCTCCTTCATATACTCTTTCCCAAATATGGAAATTCCTTTCTGAAATTTGAAATGACCACTGCAACCATTCCCACTTCCGGACTGCTGATGGGAATGGGAATGGACTCGTGTTGAAGATGATCAGTTATTTCGACAGTTTATCATTCTAAATCATAGTTTAATGGGGAAGTTGGAGAAGTTTGGGGATAATTTGCTGTATTTTTTAACCACTCTTATACCTTAGTTATGCTTTTGTATATATATATTATTTTTCTCTTTGCTTAGGCATCATTTATGGGCTGAAACCTGGTCTTCATGGTTTCCACGTTCATGAGAAAGGAGGCCTAGGTAACAAGTGTCAAGATGCTGGTGGACACTTCAATCCCTTTAATGTAAGTGCCTTTAACACACACACACACACACACACACACACACACACACACACACACATATATATATATATATATAATATATATATATATATATATATATTAATATAGAGGGTGTCCGAGAATTATCTGTACAATTTTTGGCTGTTATTAAAAGTCAACCATGAAGTGTAGAAATTCCAGTGTTGTCCCATTTTACAGAGAATCTCATTACGTTTTTTCTGATACCACGTTTCGACAAGTTTTTTAGAAATGTACGCGGGTGACAGACATTGATGGTTTAAAAGCAAGAATCACAGCTGCTATTGAGCGAATTGATGTGGATATGCTGCAGCGCACATGGCAACATTTGGAGTATTGATTGGATGTTTTGCGAATCACTAATGGTGCACATATCGAATGTTTGTAACAACGTTACTTTAATAAAAGAAACTTTTGAAAATACAGATTCTAAATAATCTTGTTTAAGAATTTTACGCGTGTTATCAAGAATTTTATTAAAAGATGAAATTGTACAGATAATGTTCGGACACACTGGAATTTCTAAAAAACTTGTCAAAACTTCGTATCAGAAAAAACTTAATGAGCTTCTCTGTAAAATGGGACACTGGAATTTCTACACTTCATGGTTGACTTTTAATAACAGCCAAAAATTGTACAAATAATTCTCGGACACCCTGTGTATATATATATATATATATATATATATAATAACTTACTAAGTTAGGAAGGCTAAAACGTGGCACAACGTTCAGGCCAACTAATGTGGCCCATCTTGGATTACACTGGGTAACAAAATTTGAAAAATTTTCTGCTTATTGTGATTTTTCTGTCGTTTCTTAATGATTTCGGGGCGCTGATTCCAAAAATGATATTAGT
Source organism: Bathynomus jamesi (assembly GCA_023014485.1). Taxonomy (NCBI): domain Eukaryota; kingdom Metazoa; phylum Arthropoda; class Malacostraca; order Isopoda; family Cirolanidae; genus Bathynomus; species Bathynomus jamesi. The sequence goes on from JAJOZX010001527.1 coordinate 814,378, forward strand.
TTTGCTCTATCATCAACCGTTTCAGAAATATAGGTTATCACACTTTTCATATGGCAAAGTATATAAAGAAGGCTAACATAAATATTTTCTGAAAATAAAAACATTAGTGGAAATTAATGTTTATTGAGCCAAAATTGTTTGACAAACCCAAAATGGTGCAAAGGATATAGTATATATCATGAGGAGAACCGATAAGAGAATAACAAGCCTCGTTATGCAGTGTGCGTTCCTTAAAAATGCACTGAAGAACGCGACTTCCGCGTATGAACATTCTTATCCTTTCTGATCAGCGACCATACGTAGTCTCCCATCATGGAAACATCCCAATGGCCCTGGTACCTTTCCTCCATCGTTTGAATATCTTGATGGAATCTTTCGCCATGTTCTTCACTCACATCGCCCAGGTTATCACGAAAAAGTCTAGATGTGAATGCAGATAGTGTAATTTTAAAGACATACGGCACCCCATTTTGCCATAGCACTTAATCAAGTTTGACACTAACTCCTTATAGTTTGGTGCTTTATGGTTGCCTATAAACCCACGAACCACATCACGGAAAGCACACCAAGCCTCTTTTTCGATCCGAGTCATCTTGGCTTCAAGGTTCTTTGAATTCAACAGCGCCTTGACTTGTGGTCCTACAAAGATGCCAGCCTTGACTTTGGCCTCAGAGAGTTTAGGGAACATGACCCGAATCTGTTGGAAAACTTCCCCTCCAAAATCTAACGCAGTTACAAACTGCTTAATTAGGCCCAACTTAATATGGAGAGGTGGTAGCAGAACTATGTCAGGCTTCACAAGAGGTTCCCTGAGTACATTGTACTTTCCTAGTTGCAGTCCTTCACGTGGAGGTCACTGAACTGTTTTATAGTGCTCAGTTGAAGCCCTGCTATCCTACAGGCAAAGAAAACATGAATATTTAGTAAACCCCCCTTGTAAACCTAACAGGAAACCAATCATTTTGAAATCACCATACACGACCCAGTTATATTGTTCATACCTGATTTGAGTGAGCAGTTGTTTGACATTTTCATAGTCCTCTTTCATTTGAACAGAATGTGCAACTGGCATAGATGGATATTTGTTCCCATTGTGGAGTAGAACAGCTTTTAAACTCTGAGTTGAACTGTCAATAAACAGGCGCCACTCTGAGGGTATATGTGTTAACCCAATAGCTGTGACTAGACCATTAACCTCGCTGCAATAACAGAGAGAGCCATTGACATCTTAGAACCTTGCAAACTCTTCATGCCGCTTTCGGTATACAGTGCTCTTGCAGTCTTCTCCAAGCAAATTCCACTCTTTGAGTCTGGAGGTCAGAAGCTCAGACCCTGATTTCGTCAGACCCAAATCTCTAATTAAGTCGTCCAATTCCCTCTGATTTGGAAAGTGATGGTTTGTACTGAAAGTTACTGTATATTCTTCATCATGACTGTCCTCACCAGCCGACATCTCAGCTGAGCTAGCTGCATCCTCATTTTCAACCTGCAAAGCAAAGAAACAAAATATAGGCATAGCTATATATGTGGAAGAGCATCAGCACTAAGAAAAATCGACACATAATGACCCACAGTCTGTAAATACAGAAGGTAAAGTAATGGATAGATACCTGTTCTGGTGGACGTGGTATTGGAAGACCTTCGCCATGTGGTACAGGAGCTATGGACGATGCTATGCTTGGATACTGAAGAGTCTGCCTTCCTTTAACTTTCCTGTACTTAGAAACATCTACCATGCAGTAGTAGCAATCGTCGTGGTGGCTCTTTGGTTCTCTTCATATTCTGGGTACCGCAAAGGGCATTGCCTTGCGTACTCCCCGCAGCCACCCTTCAAGTGTGGAGCGGCAGCTTCCACAGATCATATGGGGTGCCCAGGGCTTATCTTGGTCACCCATAGGCATACCAAAATAGAGCCGATACGCGATCCAGAACTTGGTGCCTTTCACAATCTTATGCGATACTTGCTTGGGGCCTATGTAATACCCACAAACGTAGCAGAATATATCCGGTGAGTTTTTACGAGCTCTAGTTGTCATTCTCTTTACCAAACTGTACTACATTAATCATAACCTGCAGATATAGAGAGAAGAGTTATTAAATCTGCAACAGATTACAGATTCCAGAAAAAAGATGTATTCACAACACTAAAATAATGTCCGCAATAAAAAAGGATCGATAACACTCAAATCGTCAGCACGGAGAAGCACAGAAACACAGTATCTCAGTGCTGGTAACCGTCAGACAAACAACCTGCTTTCTTTGTGTGCTCACACTTACTGGCTTCTCAGACTCTGCGCTCTTCTTTATAGCACAGTAGAAGTTTCGGGCAATTTCTAGAGCAAGAAACTGTCAACGAACATCCGGATTGTTCTCAACAATTCCTGATTATTCTGATATTGCTGCGCCCATAACATTATACTGGTAAAACATGAAAAATGGATTATCTCTGAAACCATTGATGATACACACAAACCAAGGCCAGATTTGGACTCAGCACCCACAAATGCATATAAAAACAAAAAAATATATATAAACAGAATCAGTGTTACACAGTGTTATTAATACCAGTGTCATCGAGAGCCGAAGCCCTGGCTTACAGGGAAACGATGTTACTCACGGAGCTACGGTCGCCGACCATATATATATATATTTCTCTCTGATGAAGTGGGTGGTGTTGGGTCTCGATAAAAGTTAATTTAAAGTGTCATCCCCGTTCTCAACAATTCCTGATTATTCTGATATTGCTGCGCCCATAACATTATACTGGTAAAACATGAAAAATGGATTATCTCTGAAACCATTGATGATACACACAAACCAAGGCCAGATTGGACTCAGCACCCACAAATGCATATAAAAACAAAAAATCTATATAAACAGAATCAGTGTTACACAGTGTTATTAATACCAGTGTCATCGAGAGCCGAAGCCCTGGCTTACAGGGAAACGATGTTACTCACGGAGCTACGGTCGCCGACCATATATATATATATTTCTCTCTGATGAAGTGGGTGGTGTTGGGTCTCGATAAAAGTTAATTTAAAGTGTCATCCCCGTAATTAAATGATATAAAAAAGTGCCATTGTTTGAGTAAGTGTCTGGTTCACAGAAAGTGGTAAAAATTAAATTGTGAAATCACAGCAATTGATAAAAATCCAGTTAATTCTAATGATCAGGTTATACATGTGAAAGCGAGCAGCTTGTCAGGCATAGGCGTAAACAAAAAAGTAATTTTTTCTCCCCTCCCCTTATCTACAACTTCCTCTAGCTGTCCCCCACTGGAATATTTCCTTCGATCAACGGAGCAAAACCGCGACATTTCGCTATACCTTCTTTCTTCACAGTGTCAGTGAGGCAACCTCTCCCCCACTGGAACACCGACACAAAAACTGGCCTTTACTGGACTTCGTATTAAGTAACGTAAAATGGGCAATCAATTTCAACAACAACCAACAACGCTGCAAAATATACAACTCTGCCACGGATGAGTCCAAAGCTATTAGATACGTTTCTACCAGCATCTGCTAGACTTTGAATGCATGAAATGAGATTACAATATCTCTCACAGCAAACGTAAAAACAGCTTAACGGGAACGGATAAAGTTTTTCTGCAATGAATGCACGATAGAAATGAATTAGGTTGCGTATATATGGCAGAGAAAAACACTGAACAAAGATAGAAGAGGAGAACAGAACGGAGCTACTGTACAAAGAAAGGCACGAAAGAGATATGTAGGAGAAACACCACACAAGGAAGCAACGCAAGACGGTAACTTGGACACCAAAGTACCAAAGGGAAACTCAACACACAGAGGTCATCAGCTAATAATTAGATGAAAGGAAGGGCGAGAACAAAGTTCCGACAAAGAATATAGAAGAAACCTTAGCAGATATTATGCAAAGGGCATCTGTAATTATAGAGATGGAGAATGTATGAACGCGCACCCAGTCCTGTATAATTTTATTAATAAAAATGGATACTATAAATACTGCGGTGATGTTGAAATGTTTTCTTGGTCTGTTTCTTTTTTCGCATTATTCTTAGTTCGATGGAGGATAAAATATAAAAATAAGAGCACTTTCTCCCGTATCTGCAGCTTCTTTATCTTGTATAAGCTATGTCAGATAGTCAGGCAGTGGAATTTGATCTTATTTTCATCTTTCAACGAACTAAGAATAATGCGAGAAAAGAAACAGGCCAAGAAAACATTTCGACACCACCGTCATTCAACACAACAATCGACACGGATAAAAGCTCCCGAGCCGAACGGGTTTAATACAAGAATGACTACAGTACAAAAGAAATCAGAACGATACAGTCGAAACAGTTAAACGGGACGGGCAGTCGGGCATTTCTCGAATGACCCCAGGGCTACGAAACATGGGACACTAGAAGGCACTGAATTTATTATGCATACGAATAAGGGACAACATGAAAAGGAAATCATAAAAGTGATCAAGGAAATATCAACTTCAATCATTCGTTAAATAAATTTTTATACCTGAAGGATTTATGTAAGAAACAAGGACGTCTTCACATGGCTTACAGAGATATTAATAGTTCAGTATGAATCAGTTTCAGTACCCCCAGAAATGATAAAATAATATATAATGGAAACCTTTTTTTTTTTTTTAAAGAATTACGAGGAGAGAAAACATTGTAAATGATTTTGTTTTACGCCAAGTAATATAACACGAGCTAAAGTTCAATTGGAATCGCATTTGGCAACAGGTCTGGACATATGGAATGCGACTCGGGTTAAAAACTGTAAAATGAAATAGCTTTGCCCTGGACAAAGGAGAAATACCGGATCCTGAATAGAGCGAACATTGTTCTTATATAACTTATAAAGATGGGAATAGATCTCGAGCAAAAACTATAGACCAGTGTATTGACATCCCGTCTCACCGAAATTTTTAAAAATAATTAAAGAAAAAATCTACAACATTTTGGAGCCACAGGAAAATTTCACTGAGAACCAACATGGATTCCGACCCGGAAGATCGTGCCTATTACAGCTACTAGAACATTATAACAATATCATTGATGCACTCGAGAACAATGAATATTATGATGTAATAGGCACAGACTTTGCCAGCACATTAGATAAGTGTGATCATGTAATAATAGCACATAACGTGGAACATATGGAATAACGGGCAAAGTAGTAAATTGATTCTATAATTTCCTCGGAGATCGTCAGCATGTTGTTACAATCTAAGGAATAACATCATCAGAATCGGATGTACGTACGTAGATCTGTATCATAATCATATTAACCAATATAGACAATGAAGTAACCAATAATAGAGTAACATCCTTCACTGATCATACAAAAATTAGCAGGCAAATTAAAAACTTGGATGATATAACTCTTCACAAAGGAAACAAGCAAAATATACAGATAGTTAGAAGACAACAACACGAATTTAACACCGAGAAATTTCTTCTTTTAAGATACGGAACAAATGAGAAAATAAAATCTATTGCCTACTATACCCGACATGGAGAGGTAACTAGGAGAAATTCAAGAGCAAAAGATTTAGGAGTTATAATGACCGACGATGTGAAATTTGAGACATAAAACAAGATAACGATAAACAAAGCAAAATGAATAATTGAACAGCCACTGAAGACCTTTATTTAAAAGAATGGGCAAGAATATAATGGTTTCCTCGCTGAGTACATTGATCATACCAGAAATGGAGTATTGGTCAGTCTTGACGTTCCCATATAAAAGGGAAGGAATTAGTCAGTTATAAGAAATTCAAAGAAATTTCACGACCAAGATCACTGGCTGCAAAGAACTAAATTACCAAGAAAGATTACATAAAATAAGTCTATTTTCGCTGCAAAAAGAGAAAGTTACATCATAATATGTACATGGAAAATAACAGAAACCAGAATGAACTCAATAACCATCGAAACAAAACTGGAAAATAGAAAAGGTGTGCAAAATATAAAACTGTACTCCATGTCTTCCACACTATATTCTCACCTAACGGCAAGACGAGAGACATCCTCAACACTGAAGGAAAATAGCTTTATCGTCAGAAGACGAAGACTACAACCAATTACCAAAAGAAATAAGACGTACAACTGGAGTCCATGTGGACGTTTTCAAAAGAAGACTAGACACCTGGTTCAGGAGAATCCCAGCTGAACTGGGTGTGCCTGGCTATGTGCGGCCATCTCTCATCTCGCGAAGGTCAGACTCCTGGCCCAACACACACACACACTATATATATATATATATATATATATATATATATATATATATATATATATATATATATATTGTGTGTGTGTGTGTGTGTTTGTTTTTGTGTTTCTTGGATTAAGCTTTGTCTCGAGAACCAGCTAATCTTTCTTCATCGATTTCCGTTTTACATTTCTCAGACGAACCACGGTGATGTGCATGACTTCCATCGTCACGTGGGAGATTTGGGCAACATCAAAGCTGACGGGAAAGGAGTTGCCCACATCGACATCTTCGACCACAAAGGATCGCTTGATCCTCATGCGAAGGTGAGGAATTGAAATTTTTTACTATAATTTGTTTTGAGTCAAAATTCAGTTCAAAGTAGAATAAGTTTTGATTTGTTTAGGTTTTTTTAAGTCATAACTTAAGATATATATATATATATGAAAATTATTTCACGAAGGTACCACGTGAAAAATATTTATGATGAATAAAACCACGAAGGAAAGGAAACCCAAAATAGTGCTCAAGCGCTTTCGTCTAATGACATCCTCAGGATGTCATTAGACGAAAGCGCTTGAGCACCATTTTGGGTTTCCTTTCCTTCGTGGTTTTATTCATCATATATATAATATATATATATATATATATATATATATATATAAATATATGCTTAGGCTGACCATACGTACCGTTTTGAACGGGACAGTACCGTTTGTTTTATATTTCCTGGCCGTCCAGTCGTTTTAATAAAAATGTCAATTTTGTCCCGGTTTATGTACTTACTTTTTCATGAATACAGAATACATATTACATAACCCCCGTCCCTTTTTTGCCATCCCAATGTCCCGTTTTTGTCTCAAGGAAATATGGTCAGCCTATATATGCTGCAAACCCACAAGGAAAAAGAAAAACGATTCCAAGGCCTTTCGTGTATTCAAAGCTACACCTCGTTAGGGAATGAAGATAAAAGGCGAGAAGCCCATAAATATATACAACGTACAGGAAAACCAAAACAATTAGCACATACTTAACAAGGGTTAATGAGAGGCAAAAGAAATTTTAACATGCTGTCGTCAATGTTATACGTCCCCGCACTGTTATTGAAAGTGTTTTTAAAATGAATAAATGCACATCCTAGAATATTTCTTTCTATTATATCTCTGTTTTTAACAAGCGCTTTAGAACTATCCCACTTGATGCTATGGTTACATCTATACATATGGTTAAATAAAGCATTGGAAGTATTAGCTGTTCTACACGCATATTTATGCTGTTTTACCCTAATATCTAACGTTTTACCGGTTTGGCCTATATATACTGAGTTACATTGTGTACATCCAATCGAATACACACAGCCAACAACATTATCAGGGCTATTCTTTATTAGGCGTGATTTAACAGTATTATTATACTTAAAGATTACATTAATGCCAATTGCTTTAAGTACAGTTGGAAGGTATTGAAAATTAACATGGTAAGGTAGGCTAAGGATATTTTTACGCTGAAATTCCTTTACAATTACATTATTATAATACCTATTCTTGGCTTTCTTAAGACAGTTATCTAAAAATGAAGTAGGATAACATAATTTAGTACCAATATTCATGATATTGCATAACTCGGAATCTAAAATTCAGGACTGACAACTCTCAATGCTCGAAGAAACATAGCAGGAAAATAGAGGATTTAATCGAAGGATGATGGTCAGAATAAAAATGCACATAAGAGTTATTATTAGTAGGCTTACGGTAGACTTCATATTTGAACTGATTAGAGCATCTCCAAATTTTTAGATCAAGAAAAGATAGGCTTCCATCATTTTCTTTTTCAACTGTAAACTTAATAGATGGGACTAAATTGTTGAGCCTACCAAGAAATAAGTCCACATCCAAATTATTAGGCCAAAGGCATAAAATATCAGCTATATACCTGTACCAAACCAGGTTAAAATTAACAACCTTAGGCAAAATTCTACTTTCAAAAAATTCCATATATAAATTACCTAGTACAGGTGAAAGGGGATTTCCCATAGCCAATCCAAACGACATAGCATAAAACTTATTTTCAAACTGAAATTTACAATCTTTGACACAAAGCTTAATTAACTCAATAAGAGTGTTGTGTTGAACAGGGAAAGAATATTCAGAGATCTTATCTTTTAAAAAATCAAGTAGGTCATCAACAGGGACTTTTGTGAATAGCGAGCATACATCGAAGCTTACCAATTTGAAATTAGGGTCATTAGGGAATTTCAGTTTGTCAATAAGATCCATGCTATTTACAATATGTGACTCAGAAATAGAGCCAACTAACGGCGTTAATAAACTAACTAACCATTTTGATAGCTTATAGGTTACGGAGCCCACTGAGCTAACAATAGGCCTCATGGGATTATTAACTTTGTGTGTTTTTACTAAGCCGTACAGATATGGTAGTGACGGATTGATACTAAGAAACTGCTGTGAAAGCCCATTATAGTTATTTTTTAATATTTCTCTTAATTTTCTGTTAAACATTTTATTAACATCCTCCAATAATAACTCCAATAATAATAACTCTTATGTGCATTTTTATTCTGACCATCATCCTTCGATTAAATCCTCTATTTCTCTGCTATGTTTCTTCGAGCATTGAGAGTTGTCAGTCCTGAATTTTTAGATTCCGAGTTATGCAATATCATGAATATTGGTACTAAATTATGTTATCCTACTTCATTTTTAGATAACTGTCTTAAGAAAGCCAAGAATAGGTATTATAATAATGTAATTGTAAAGGAATTTCAGCGTAAAAATATCCTTAGCCTACCTTACCATGTTAATTTTCAATACCTTCCAACTGTACTTAAAGCAATTGGCATTAATGTAATCTTTAAGTATAATAATACTGTTAAATCACGCCTAATAAAGAATAGCCCTGATAATGTTGTTGGCTGTGTGTATTCGATTGGATGTACACAATGTAACTCAGTATATATAGGCCAAACCGGTAAAACGTTAGATATTAGGGTAAAACAGCATAAATATGCGTGTAGAACAGCTAATACTTCCAATGCTTTATTTAACCATATGTATAGATGTAACCATAGCATCAAGTGGGATAGTTCTAAAGCGCTTGTTAAAAACAGAGATATAATAGAAAGAAATATTCTAGGATGTGCATTTATTCATTTTAAAAACACTTTCAATAACAGTGCGGGGACGTATAACATTGACGACATCATGTTAAAATTTCTTTTGCCTCTCATTAACCCTTGTTAAGTATGTGCTAATTGTTTTGGTTTTCCTGTACGTTGTATATATTTATGGGCTTCTCGCCTTTTATCTTCATTCCCTGACGAGGTGTAGCTTTGAATACACGAAAGGCCTTGGAATCGTTTTTCTTTTTCCTTGTGGTTTGCAGCATTTATTCATTTCACGTGTTTTATTGTGAAATTCATCCCATATATATATATATATATATATATATATCGGCTTTAGAATATAGAAATCGAGAGAGTTATTAGTTTTTGTAGGGGGCAAACCCTCATTTAAACTTTCCCTTAAAACTTAAAACATAAATCTTTCCCTCAATAATTAGTTGGTACTCGTTACACGTACAATTTATCAGTGACTCGATATGCTGATTTTTTTACTTTGGGGAATCTAGTTTTTGTAATTAGGGTATTTTGGTGCAAATATTGTTAGATCTTGCGTACCCAGTGTGCCCTCTTCATTTGAAGTGGGTACACGGTAAAGATGTACTTCAGCATTACGTATATTATCTTCAACTTTATTAACTCTTTTGCGTCAGACGTTCATTGGAAAACTTGCCATTGTCGTGCATGCCAATCCCGATGACCTTGGTAGAGGTAAGAACGAGGATAGTAAGAGAACCGGAAATTCTGGTACCCGAGTCGGATGTGGTGTCGTGGAATTGAAATCCACGTCACATGGAGGGCATCATGGACACCACTTTCATGGGCATGCTGCCCATCACTCTCAGCCGGTGCACCATGGACATCACCCGTATCCCAGCCATCATCACCAACCACACCATGGGCATCGCCAAACACACTCGAGCAATCACTACGCGCAGCATCATGGACATCCCCAAAAGCAACATCACGGAGAAAAACACCATACGAGTCATCACCACAATGTTCCCGTTTATAAACCCAAAGAGAAACCTCAATTGAATTTGGGTCATGGTCAAAGTCACAACCACGACCATGGTTTCGGTCACGGTTTTGGGCCTGAAAATTTCTATTAGTCCCAGTCAGAGGGACAGTTACGTTATCCGCGGTTCGTTCAGATATCGATAAAAATTGACACCATCAGTTGGGAGTCAGAGAAATAATGCCAGTCACATTTTTAATAACAAAATACTCATATAAAAAAGAACACAATTTTTTATCAACTTTTACTCCACAAAATACAAAATGAGTAATTTATTTTTAAAAGTGGCTTGTAAATAATTTAAGTTTTTAATTAATATTAATAATAATTAATGGTTATAATAAAGAATAAATTTAAATACACACCTATTATATATATATATAATTATATATATATACACACACACACACACAACCGCCTTCATTAGGTATATTTTTTTATGTAAAAGTTTAGCCTTTTCGTTTTGGTGTCTCGTTTTCTGTATTTATTTTATTGCATAAACTCACTTAAAAATGTATTATTTCGTTTATTCCATATTTGCATATCTTTAGTGGTACTTATCAAATTTAAAATAGATAAAAATTCTAACAAGCATTGTAAATTAATTGTACACACAAACACACACACACACACACATTACATTTTAAAAAAATATTATGCTACAACGTTATTTTAAATTAGGACAACGAATATATATATACCTTTGACCTTTGATTAGCTTCCGCCCGAATTGTTCATTCTGACGAAGGTCAAGCTTTTCACTCCACCTTAGACCTACAGTTTAACGTGGAATCCGAACCACGCCCCATCAGCAGCCCAGCGTCTTAACCACTAGGCCACGTAGGGTACCCATTTATCTACCAACCACTTTCTTTATTGTGTGGAAGGATGAACAGCTGGGTTTTGCTGCGCGCCGGCTGCCGTCGGGTCTCGAACCCGGGGCCGATGGTTTCGTAGTCAGCGACGCTAACCACTACACCACCAGGGAACCATAGGGAGTAATTAATAATGTCTTTTTTTCCAGATTTGTGAGGGTAAACGTAATAAAGGTAATAATAAAGTAATAAAGGTAAGGTAAGGTAATAAAGGTAAATAAAGGTAAGGTAAGGTAATAAAGGTAAATAAAGGTAATAAATGTACCAATATCCTTCCCAGTCTTTGGCTCCATTTAAATAGAAATAATAAAGATTGGAAAGGATATTGGTACCTTTATTACCTTTATTTATCATACCTTTATTACATTACCTTATTATTACCTTTATTACGTTTACCATCACAAATCTGAAAAAAATGACATTATTAATTACTCTCTATGGTTCCATTTAAATGGAACACTCTATATATATATATATATATAAGTTGGTAGGTAGGTATAGGTAGGGAGTTTTTGAAATTCATGGTAATTGAGTACAATTTTTAATATTTTTTTTCTTATATTAAAATTAATAAATTTATACCAGAAGGTTTTTAAATATTTTATTTTCCTTAAAATATATCTTTTCCCTGACACACACACACACACACACACACACACACACACACACACACACACACACACACACACACAGGGATTGAGTAGTTTATTGTTTCATGATGTCTTTATTTTCTCTTATCCTCTTCTGCTTAATTGGGTACTCGAGGTAAGTGTACGCATGGTGTAGATCAGGGGTCGGCAATCTTTTGAACGCAGTGTGCCAGTTTACAATTAATGCCAACATTTTTACGGCCCTGCGTGCCAACTATAATTTTCATATGTATATTTCGTTGAACGCCAAGAATGGTCCGCTCTATTTCAATCCCGACAAACAAATCAAAGCGCTTTTGATTTGTATTTTAACCAAAAATACACAGACAGTTTGATACTGTCCTTTATAATTTTTTAATTTCAATATATAATAATATATACAATATATAATATATAGTAATATTTGATATAATAATTTTATAATTTCAAATTGTTTTTTAAAATAGCAATTTTGAGGGAATCACTTGGCGTGCCTTGGGCAACCATCTCGCGTGCCAACTCTGGCACGCGTGCCTATGGTTGCCGACCCTTGGACTGTAGATGAACCCTGAAACTTTCCGTTTCATTTTGCTTTTTCCTACTTTCCTATAAATCTTTTCACGACAATTTTCTGTCAGCAGTGGCTGGCGGAGGAGGGAGAGACCCTTGTCTGTTCTATACTTTAATATTACTGCTATTCCTGCGTGAAGGCTTTCCACGTCTATAAGCATAATTATGGTATCACTTTTTAGTAGTCTTTATTATTTTTGGCTTTTCCATAATTTTTTACGTCTTTCCTGGGCTAGCTTAGAGTTGATCTTAAGGTCTCTCTCTCTCTCTCTCTCTCTCTCTCTCTCTCTCTCTCTCTCTCTTCTTACATGTATACATATAAATAAAATACATAACCTACTAAAATAAAGGATTCTTCTGTAATAAATGTAAATATTAAGCACTGTGTCGTCAGAATCCTGTGTAAGCTCTTCGAAGCAAGGCCAAGAATGCTAAAGTGCGGTACAACACAATAAGAGCAACAAGGGCCACGAAATCTATCCAAAGGTTATTCTGAAAAGGAAAGAAAGAATATAGATCGCTTTTAGTTTGACCCAGAAGAATTCACAAGTACAAAACAATAAATTAATAAATTTACACCAAAAGTTTTCTAAATATTTTACTTTCCTACAAAATTCTTTTTTCCTGAGAGAGAGCAAGAGAGAGAGAGAGAGAGAGAATCCAATCCAGTTTGTGTTGCTCTGAACAGAGGGTACATAATGTCTCCAACCTTGCTTGTGACGAGATGATTTCTCTCGCTCTCCTTACTAAATGTTTGCCGCATTCACACCCTCGATAGTTTTGTGAGTGTGTTTATTTCTTATGTATTTTTTTAATGCAGTCCCTAATATCTCGTGTGAAAATTATATTGGTATTCATTTACTACTTAAATCAGTAAGTATCAGGGTTGGGTGAGTTAAGTTAATTAACTTAACTAATTAATTAAGTTAACTTAAATTTTTGCCAATTAATCAATTAGGTTAATTAAATTAACTATCATAGTTAAATTTTAAAATACGGGTTAACTTCATTCAAATTCCTCCAAATTAAGTCATTAACTTCAATTAATTTTCAATTAACTTTCCTTTTTAAAAAAATTAAATTTCATTTATTTGATCACTATTTTATTAGTTCTTATACTCGCCACCAGAATCCTTCAGTCCTTTAGACTGGCAGTAAAGGTGTCTGTATGCGTGAGCGAGTATTCCATTACTATTTCTTACATAAGTACAGGTATATCAATACCACGATCTGATGAGTTAGGTATAATGGTGGTTCTTTGGACTATTTCCAAGAAAGCAACAGTTAATTGATTAACTGGATCATGTCAAGAATAGCGAACCCAATTTTACCATGTCAAGAATAGCGAACCCAAAAATTCCCTTGTCAAGAATAGCGAACCCAAAAGTTCCCATGTCAAGAATAGCAAACCCAATATAAATATCATGTAAAGGAAAAAGTTAAACATATGTAATCTTCACTTTATTGATGAAAGAATAAATAAAACAATTTACTGAAATGAAAATGAACCGTATACTAATTTATTAAAAAGGAAATTGAGTGGCAATTGCGTTACAGAAATTAATTAACCTGTTTACTTTATTTCTTTCCATCCACATGAACTGTTGTAAATAACCTGGAAGAAATTCGCGTTTGCATCCTCCCATGTTGTTAATTTTAGCCTTATGCCCTTCGTGCGGGTCGCGGGTAGCAAAAATTAACCAAACTATCACGACTTAACCTAACCAATCGTCAAGGGCGTACAATTAACCTAAAAAAATAAATAAAAAACAATAAATTTTTTTTTATTTATTTATTTTTATATATTAAGAGAAGAGGATTCTTTATACTGTACGGCATTGACGATTGGTTAGGTTGAGTCGTGCTAGTTTGGTTAAATAAAAAAAGACTAATATAAAAGCATTTAATACGTCCTTAACTAATTACTTAAAATTGGGAAACATAAACCTACCGTCTGAAGTTATGAAAACGTCCTTGAGGACTTCCCATGTCAAGAATAGCGAACCCAATTTTACCATGTCAAGAATAGCGAACCCAAAAATTCCCTTGGCAAGAATAGCGAACCCTGCAGGTGTTGGGTTCGCTATTCTTGACATGATCCGATTAACTTGTTAACTTTTCAAATTAACTTATTTTAACTAGTTAATGTTCAAAATATGGGTTAACTTAACTTAGTGGTAAGATTTCCAAATTAACTTAACTAGTTAATTTTGAAAGTCAATTGACCCAACCCTGGTAAGTATTAATAGCTGATGATATTGGGATAAAACTCTTGTTACTTGACCTTTTTTGGCATACTTAACATTTGGAACATTCGTATTTATTTTTATGTAATTAGGAGCGTAGAAATGTAATTATACTTGGCTAATATTAAATTTCAGGGACACGAATTCGGTAATCTGGCCATTTTATACTTCGGGCCATTCATGAGAGTTAAGTTACACTAGGTTAGGTGATTGTTCTAGGTTGGTTAGTTATTCCTCACATGACCAACTTTCAGCCAATCAAAGTTCCCAAAAAACTCGTATCTCCGAAGCTTACTATTTAAATTATATTTAAATTACATAAATTTGGCATAGGCACTAACATTTTCGAACCACGTGGTGCGCACTGCATTCCAGTCCTTTAATCTTTTAAGCGTCGTTCTAAAGTAAACTCGGGTCATCGTGCGATAGGTATAGGAAACTGTCGCATCTAATCCTCTTTAAATTTTCAAAAACCTCTTAAACATCCCTTTTAGTTTTGCTCCCATAATAAATTAAGGATCACCTGAAGATCAGGGCCACCAGCCTTCTTTAGTAAGGCTAACTAACGAAAATATCACGGCTTAACCTAACCAATCGTCAAGGGCGTACCGTTGACCTAACGATTGGTTAGGTTAAGTCGTGATATTTTCGTTAGTTAGTCTTATAAGGCTAACTAACGAAGGCTGCGGGACCTGATCTTCAGGTGATCCTAAATTAATTATTGTGCCTCCAAAATTTTAAAGAAAAACTGATTGTTTCGGCTATGGTTTTAGTTACAATCGCGACTTGCTCTTGATATTAATGTGGAAGGTTCTGGTTTACAAATTCGAAAACAAAACCTACGAATATATAATAAGAACTTCTACAAATGAAAAGGGAAAAGTTATTGGCAGAAGAAAACAAAATAATATACTTTTTTGTGAAATCGAGGAAAATCCAATAGGTCAAAATTTACAAAAATACCATAGCCATCAAAATTTTGAGTTCTGCATTCAAAGCTAGTGGGCCAATAGTGAAGTTGCGCTCAAAATCTAAGTGGCTCGTAAACCTCAAGTTGTTGTTGTTGGTTAGCCGATCAGCCCACCCTGATCGAGCAAGCCTGCGGCACGCAGGTAACCGATCGCCCTCTCCGGAGTGGACCAGAGGTTCAGCGCACTAGTGATGTTGTGTTGTGTTCTATGTTGTGTTCATTTGTTTGTGGTGTGTCCTAGCACAGGTGGCAGGTGTCGTCTGTGGAGTTGTCTAGTCTGTGTTTATATGTCTGTAAGTTGGGGTGATGTCCACATCGGAATCGTGCTAAGTTAACTCGATCCGATCTGCTCAGGCTGGTCTCTGACCTGTCAATGGGTGGCGGCTTCGCACCTAGGACCGCATTCAGACCGAGTCGTGTCAGTGCTTTCTGGGTTAGGTGTGTGTGTATGTGTTTTCTGTACTGTGTGATGTCTGTGGGGCGTGGTATGGAATGGAGTATTTGGTTATAATGTGTCTCTGGTGTTACCTTAATGGTGCGAGGTGTTGGTGCATGATTGTACATGTTGTGGCAAGGGTGCTGTGGGTTAGTTGTCGCTGCTGCCATGAATTGTGTTCCCCTCATGTCTAAATGTTCCCTAATTTTCAGTATTTTGTTTCTGTGTACACGTGTTCTATTGGTGTTGTTTGAGTACATCCTTTAATGATACGAAATGCGTTGTTTTGTATTGTCTGTAAGGTGTTTATGTGTGTGTTTGAGATAATGGGTGCCCAGCATGGCCTAGCATAGTCCATAACTGAGCGAATATATTGTTTGTATATGAGTGATGTTGTTTCCTGCTGGTGTCCAAAGTTTGTGCCTGTTAGTACCCTAATCGTGTTAAGTCTTAACGTACATTTGTTTTTAATGTCCTGAATGTGGTTTGCAAAAGATAATGATGTGTTGTATGTGACCCCAAGTATTTTGGTCCTATGAGTGTGTGGAATGTTGGTGTTGTTTAGTGTAATCTGTGGAGTTATCTGGTGTTCTTTTGTGTTGCTTGTTAGCAAGGTGATGGTTGATTTTGTGGGCGCTACTTTGAGTCTATTGTGTGTGAGCCAGTCTTGTATACTGTTTATGTATGTTTGTAGGTTATTTGTAGCGGTGTCGATGTTGTTGTGGGTGGATGTTAGAGTGATGTCATTTGCATATGATGATAAGGTAAGCTTGTTATCTATGGGTGTTGGAATGGCATGCATGTATAAGTTGAAGAGTGTTGGTGAGAGAACAGAGCCTTGAGGGACCCCATTCGGAAAAAGCTTGTTTTTGGATGACTTTCATTAAATGTGACATGTGAATATCTTCCTGAAAGATAGTTGCTCAGCCACCTTTTGGTGTTCTTGTGTATGTTTGTGTTGAGCATTCTGTTTATGAGAGGGAAGCGTGGGATAGCATCAAATGCTTTACTAATGTCTATTGTTGCTAATAGTGTACGTTGAACGTCTGGAGTTGATGCCATCCATGATGTACTGCGTGAGGTTAGTGAGTAATGTCGTGGTTGAGTGGTGAGGTCTGAATCCATGTTGAGTAGCCGATAGTGGTATGTGTGGGTTGGTGATTTGTAAGATTAATCTTTCTGTTACTTTGGAAGGTATGCATAGTAAAGTAATGGGTCTATAGGAAGCTGGTTCTGTTGGATTTTTGTTTGGTTTGAGTAGTATAATAATTTTACCTTGTTTCCATATGTCAGGAATAACATAGTATTGGTATGAATATGTGCTGATGTTTGTGAGAGCTAGTATTTCCTGTGGGCCAAAGTGTTTAAGGTGTATGTTAGATATGTTGTCTGGTCCAGTAGCCTTCGAATTCTTAATGTTTTTGATGATCTTGGTGGTCTGGTCTGTATTGAAGGGTGTAATGGTCGTGTCGAGTCTGTAGGTTTTCTTGTGTCAGGCTGCTTGTCTGTCCGCATGTTTCTGGTTGTTATCTCTGTTTAAGTGACTTATCTTTGCGTAGTGATTAACTAGAATGTTAGCTTGTTGTGTATATGTTGGGATATTATTTTGCTGCGACAGCTAGCCGCGTGTGAGGTATGAATGCCGCTGTTAGAGTGGGTAATGCTGTTTATAGTCTTGTATAGCCTCGATGTATCTGTGGAGTGGTTTAGTATTGTTATGAATTCCCTAAATATTTCTGTTTGTTTTTCTTTAAGTTTGTTGTTTATTTCTGTGTTGAGCTGTTGTATCTGCTGTTTTATGGCTTCTATGTGTGGTGTGTGTGTGTTATGTTTGAGGTTGTTACGTTGCCTTATGAGGTGGGCTATTTCTCTAGTGTAATTTGGGTTGTATTTTCTAATGTTGCCCTTGGGTATTTGTTTGCATTATTGATGATCTGATTAAATGTCTTGAGTGTTGTACTGATGTTTATGATGGTGTGCTGTTTAATTGGTGATTGTTCCTCAGTCTGTATTTTGAACTGTTCCCAATCAGCTTTCTTGTAATTTCTGTAGGTGTGCCTAAGGCTGTTGGTGCAGAGTGTAGAACGTGTTGTAATGATGGGCAGGTGGTCTAACGATAGTTGTTTTTTTGTTCTCCAGTGTGTATGTGTTGCTAGTGAGGGGGAACAGAACGTTATCTCTGGGGAGGAGTTTGAGTATCCTGCTTGATGTTGGTTCGTTGGTTTGCTCATTGTATCAGTTGTTCGGAGACACTCGGAGACAGTAGCACCGGACCGCCGGATGTGGTATGTGTGTATGTTGTTCTGTATTGTTAAGAATGAAGAGGCTGTTTAGTTGTGTGGCTATGTTGGCACTTCTGGTGTTACATTGGTTGTGCAGTAGGCCGGGTCGTTTTTCGTTGAAAAAAATTTTTGGGAAGTTTAATTTACCCTGTATTACAAACGTTTGTGTACCTACATAGGAAGTATCATGACAAAGTTTCAAGCTTTTATATAAATATTTTGAGGTTCCACAAGTCACTTAAAGTTTTGGTGATTTTTTCCGATACTCCGTATAGTAAACTATAGCTCTTTGCTGATTTGCCATGATAGTTTACAAGGCAAATCACCCAGAATTCACCACGAGGAGGTGGCTGTAGGTCGAATTCCACACCATGCCCAGCCCAACCTCCCTTCCATTAGTTTTTACATGTAGTTTATTGACATTTGTATTCGCATTTTGACTCAAATGTATGCATGTCTGATTTTGAAGCAATTCTTTCCTTTATAAAACCATCTCTATTTTCCTGGCCACAGACAGAAGCTGATGCTTCTGTTACAAGTTTGACATGTCTTTCCACAGCTTGTGAATGACATGGGTACTTTTTCAATGGAGGGTTAGTTTCATCACCCCTTACGATAAGCTCTAACTGGGTGTTTGTCAAGCTTTTTGTCAGAGGTGGTTCATGTCTTGGGTAGTCTCCAAATCGAATTAAATCTGTGTTGTCTCTTGCCAAGAAATTAAGTTTAGGCCGTCTAAATTCTCTAATGCCCGAGGACACTTTCCCTGGCTAAGAGAATACGCCGGAAAGCTAACTCTCTCATCACTTGCCTTTCATCAAATAACATCGAGACCAATAAAGTTTCTAGGTGAGAAAAATATGCCCCTCTTTCAATAACAGGATCAATGACTGCCTTAAGCTCATCAGATAGGTATCTTGAACTAGATATCATAAACGAGAGGTGCCTTGGTCCCTGGTAATATGATAGTAAGGATTTCGCTTTATATTAAACCACGTTGGGGAATAAACGCGAACAATGAATTCAGTCAGAGCTTTCAAGTTTTCTGACGGTTTTTGGTCGCAACATAAAGTTTAACTATCCTGTTGGCTGTCGTAAGCCATCTGGCATGGTTCAAAGAACCTGGGTTACGGTTTTCAAGGTTTTGGGAACATTGGCCTTCTATGACTGCATTACAAATTTCCACAAGATACTTTTGATCTTGGCTTAGATCGAGATCCCCCGGAATAGAAGGCATATTACTTGATTTGATTGTTTCAAACTTGACAACTGGCATCTTTTCGCACGCAGTAAGACTTTTGCCAACATTTCCAGCAAAGGCTTTTGGTCCTTTGGTTTTACCATCCAAATAATTAAACAAATGGCGGAGAGGTAGCTCATTGGTATGCAGCAACCACACGAACCAATGAAAAGGAGTATTGTAGTGTACCTCTAGTTGCCTGATAACTCCATTATGTATGCCAGTGTTTACATTGGTTCCATCACATCCAATGACCTTCAGATTGTCTACCTTAATATTGTTATTGTTAAGAAACTTTATCACTCCCTTAGAAATGTTAGTTGAATTTCCAGTCACAGGAGTGAAATGCCCAAGATATTTTGATTCTGGTTCAACTATAAGCGTGATGTGTTCCTCAGTAATTGTTGTACTGTAGTACCTCCCATCCTTACAGATATTTGCTTTAGTTAAGTCCTTTCTTCCATCAAAATACAATGTTTCTATACTTTCTTCTCTTGATTTACTCAACTCCTCTCTGATCTTCTTTCTCTGCCGTCTCACCTTATTCTTATCCACAACATTGTGATAATCTTCAGAGGTAATGAGACCAAAATCTTCCAGAAGAGCAGAGGCAACGGCTGCACCAGCTCTGTCTGATATTCCGAATCGGTCACAAGTTTTTGCTAATGAAGGCAATTTGCGAGTGAGCTTATGTGCTTCACCTGATTTCTTTATACCTTCCTCAATGTAGTAGCAATGTAGTAGCAGTAGCTAGCAATTATAGGCCTATTAGCTTAACGTCAATTGTCGGTAAACTTTTGGAATCCGTAGTTAGGGATCGTATCATTGATCACTTAGAAAGTAGAGATTTGATTAATAGTAGTCAACATGGGTTTCGACGCCATAGGTCTTGTTTAACTAATTTGTTAGAATTTTATAACGAAATAGTGCGCGAATACGATAGGCATAGAGCGGCTGACGTTATTTATTTAGATTTTAAAAAGGCGTTCGATACAGTTCCGCATAGATTAATTGCGAAGGTCAAAGCGCCCATAACTGCGGGATTGTTTCTGTGGATAACGGCTAAGGTGTCTTTAGGCATGAAGTTTTTTTTGAACACCGTAAAACATAATGAGGCGATGGTGGTTGCGACTTGCAACGGATCGCATTTGAAATGGCCTATGTACATCCTTCTAAAGGCCTGGAAACATACTCTAAGCACGCGCACATCATTCACGCAATAACGCTCACATTCATCAGCTATATTATGGGGATTACATTCATTAAAACTGTTGTAGTATCGGTCAAAATCTTCACGTTCATCTGTACTCACACATTCATAGTTATAGTAATGTTTGGGTGGAGGTAGTCCTACGTAATTTAAAGTTTCGCTAGTGAGGAATGTGCAGTGTTGGGCACTAAAGCGTTAATCCGATAACAGTTAATTAACGAAGTTAACTTTTTTTAACGGACTATTAACGGAAGTTAATTTCCATTTATCGTTATCGGACCAGTTAACTTCCGATAACTCGATATTTAGTCTGTTAAAGTCCGTTAACACGTTAACTGCGAGGAGTCATTCACGGAAGATCACCGCTCCGCGAATGAATTCAAACCGCCATAACTTCAGTCTGCCAATTCCGTCCTCTGCCGCAGTGGAACGGCTCTTCTCTCTCGGCAAGGACATCCTGAGGCCCAAGAGGTCAAGACTGGCAGTTGGGCCTAACTTTGAGAAGTTGGTCTTTCTGAAGGGCAACCAGCACATTGTGTCATAGTCTTTAATAAATGTGCCTAAAATTTAATTTTACCTTTCAGTTCCAGCCATAATAATTCTCTGGTAAATTAAAATTTAGTTAATGGTTAGTGGTTACAAGGGTTTCAAAACATGTAATCAGTACATTTTTTATTAAAAATATAAAAAAAAGTTATTAAGCACAAAAGTTGCAAAACTTGATAAAAATACAGTTAAATACCTATTTATTGTTGGATTTTGCATAAATAAACATTTTCTATGGGTTTTAAAGCTTTTTTCCTTGATTTTTTAAAATGTTAGTAAAGAAATAGTTATCGTTAACGGATTATCGTTAACTTCCGTTAACTTTGTAGTAAAATTATCGGATTATCGTTATCGGAGTTAAAAATTGGGGTTAACGGATTATCGTTATCGAAGTTAACTTTTTGGTTAACGGTGCCCACCACTGGGAATGTGTAAGGGAAATATCCTTTTGAAACTTCAGCGGCCACGCCCATCACCTTGTGTAGCTTTGCTAATTTCCAAGGTGTGAATAATAAAGTGTCTTTAAACTGTACATTACCTCTTATGTGCATCTGTATTAGTTTGTTGCCTCTTTTCAAGGGATCACCTGTAAATATCTCAGATGACTCGTGCTCAAGCAACTCCTTATAAAGGAACTGTGTGTCAAATTTTGCCCCGTTATGGGCGAGAATATACGGTCATTTTTTTTAACTTGTCCACTAACTTGACAATATAGGACACAAAGAGTTTCACAGGGCTATCGTGGGCATTCGTTTTAAAAACGTTTGTCCGTTTACCACATTTGTGACACTCATCACACTCGATCTCCATACACCCATCACAGATAGTCTGTCTTAAAAATAAATGTGGAATAACCCTTTGGTTTTAGTGTTCGTATATGTTTCTATATCGTAGTACACAGTTATACAGGGGCTATTTTTAGGCTTGGCGTCTTTCATATAACATACATGCTTTACTCCAACCGCCTTATATTTCTCATGGCATGTAGAACAGTGAATTTCATCGCATTTATGCTTGAAATTCCCCCAATTATCCGTCATATGAAACATGCCGCACTTACAAATCCTCATTTTCCTGCACGTGCCATTTGATTTATGGAGCTCAAAACAGTTATCATTGAAAAATGTGCCTCTACACACATCACAATCCCTCTTCTCAGCTTCAACTACACGGCTTTCACATTTGGAGGTTTGACACTGCTCATATACCATGTGGCAATCTTTACAATGTTTCACTATATCATCCGCAAACCCGATACATCCCTTACACAAATCATGATGTCGTCCATATTTTCGACTTTTATCATAACTCGCGTAAAGGTCTCTTATATTACGGATGGGTAGATATGTTGTTTCTGACAGGCCTAAAATAAGTAGGGGTCTTGTACGATCTCTCACACTGCTTTTAAAAACATACAGTCCTACGACGATCATCCATTCCAAATACAACAGCTGAATGGTATTACTACCCAAAAATCATCTACATCTCCGTCATCTGACCCGAATCCGAAGGACAGCCTCGTCCTGACTTCACGTTCGTCGCGGTTCTGAAGGGCAAACTCTACAATACGTTCAACTATGCGCCGTAGTCCGTGTTCAACGCCATTGATATACATGGATCTAGGATCAACCCTGATTATATACTGATTTCTAGTCAAGGCTGGGGGGGGTAGCGGTGCGCACCAATTCGAATGTTATGCCATCCTCAACAGAACGAGAAGCTACTGTGGCTGTGGAAGATGTACCCGGAATTGAACAGGAATAAGGGGTATATTTGAGGAAGGTACTATTGTGGGGGTTGTGTCGTAAGACGTAGAGGGTTGAGGCTCTATTACTGGGGTCTAACAACCGGCGCAATCCTGGCGCGCTTTATACCTGACGTCGTGGGCTCTTCATCATGCCTCCGCTTTGAATTGGCGCGTGCTACAGGTATCGCTGGTGAGGGTTCGTCAGCGGGGTGGATTCTGTGATCACAACTACACTGTCGTCGGGGTCATCTGTAATATCGATGATGGGGTGCTGTACCTCATCGTCATTCACGGTTCTGTGGGAGAAGAGAAAAGCAAGACTGTAGAATATAAGGGTCATCACTTAAATATTTATTATATTTTGTAAATGACCCACTTAGGAGTGTGACGTGTTAGAAATGGATTCTGTAGAAAAATTCAGGTTCACGAGCCCATCCACATGTATTATATCTGGCCCTACAGGATGTGGTAAAACTGTGTTTATGCTTAAAATCATTAAAGAAAAGGGAGAGATGTTCTCAAAATTTGTGCATAAAGTTATATGGTGCTATTCGACGTATCAATCAGTGTTCAACGAGTACCAAGATGATATTTTGTTCCACAAAGGTGTATATGACGTTAATTCGTTAAAGGGAAATGAACATACAGTCATTGTAATTGACGATCTCATGTTGGAGATGGATAAAACGTTTGCCGAGACATTTACAGTATTCTCCCACCATCTTAACATAAGCGTGTTCTTCATCAATCAGAATCTATTTTTCAAAAATAGATACATGCGCGATGTGTCGTTAAATACACAATATCTAGTCTTATTCGCGCAACGTAGAGATGTATCACAAATTGGGGTATTAGCCAATCAAATGTTCCCGAATCAGCGTAAGGAGTTTTTGGAAGTTTATAAAGAAGCTACAAGCCCGCGTTACGGATATTTGCTTTGCGACCTTCATCCGCGAAACACGTTTAGGGTGCTTCTAAGAACGAATATATTTCCAAACGAGCCTGAAACGGTGTATATTCCAGAATGACAAAGAGGCTAAAGAAATACCATGAATTAATAAAAATCTATCATCGACTGCCCCGGGCAATGCAGCAGATGTTTGCTAAAAATATCGACTCCGACTTTTTAAAATGCATCTGTGAAATCTGTCTTAACGTTATAAATTGCAATGTATCAATGAAACCACCTCAGAAGGCTCGCCTACGCCGTTACAAGAACATAATACGTGCACTCGCTCGTAAAAGTCAAACTGTGGGAAGAAAAAAGAATTATTGTACAAAGAGGAGGGTCATTCCTCCCCATCTTATTTTCAGTTTTGGGTCCTTTACTGACTAGATTAATATAATGAAGAAAGTGGTAGTGATTCCACACGAGGTGTATGCTTCACTGCAAAGTTCAAAGAATCCAGACACGGATCTAGATCCCCGTAAAAGCAGGCTTAAAAGAATGGAAAGCGAATTGTAACCCTATTAAACAGTGAAAAAACACCTGATGAGAAAAGAATCTTATACCAAGAAGCTCTGCAGAAATTTCTTCACGAGTACGAAAATTATAAGAATCCGACAGAGATTCCCGTGGTTATTAGGCACAGCACGGGGAACGATGGACATGGTGACATAGGTCCTGTGTCCGACGATAGAGCTGACCAACCAAAGATTAATGGGTCGGCCACACAACATATCGAGCATGTATTAAAAAGCACCCTCCCACATACATTGAGGAATAAAGGTTTAAGTCTTTATAATCTATTGAATGAGGACCCCATACAATGGACCGATACAGGTGAGATCATTGTGGAAGGAGCAAAGGTACAGGGATCGAATATCGTAGACATCGTCCATGATCTGGTGAGAAAGTGGGATAGGCCATCACCATCAGGATGGAAGCATATTAAAGCAAGACTACAACAAATAAATGTCCCCAAAACAATGATAGGAAATCTGAACAGGTTAAAAGACTTGGAACATGCATCGCACGTGACACAATTGAAGATGCCATCACCCCCGGCGGTAACACCTCTGAAGAGGAGAAAGAAGAGGTTAAACAACAATCAACCCTACCCACGTGCCTCTAAAATACGCAAATGGCTAACATATTAAGAAGTTATTATGATATTTCTAGCCCAGCCTCTTACGGAGGCGTAGATAGACTGTACAGAAGTGTTTACGGAGTAGGGAAAAAAGATGTTGAGAGTTTTTGCGGGAGCAGGACTTATACACTTCATAAACCTGTGAGAAAAAGGTTTAAAACAGCCAAGACAACAGCTGCTTCGATTGACTCTATTTGGCAAGCAGATTTAACAGACATGCAAAGATATTCATGTATAACGATGGTTACCGCTACATCCTATTCATAATAGATGTATTCTCTAGATATCTGTGGCTAATTCCTCTGAAAAATAAATCGCCTGAAACAGTTGCTAAAGCCACCAAAACGTTGATGTTGAAAGAAAACAGGGTTCCTGGCTATTTTTGTACGGATATGGGGAAAGAATTTATAGGCCGCTTTTCAGAACATGTTGACAGAGTTTAATATCAGCTACTACACTACCAATTCTATACATAAGGCATCTTTAGCTGAAAGAGTTCAACGTACCATAAAGGAACGCATGCACCGCTATTTTACACATAAAAACATACAGATTTCTAGACATTCTGGAATCATTGGCCTCATCCTACAACCGCTCACACCATCGCACGATTGGGACAACACCTAACGAAGTTTTAGAAAGAGGTACGCGCCAGAGGTGAGAAGAGATGGAACACCACCACCACACTCTGCGCTTTCAAAATCAATGATTATGTAAGGCTGTCGCGTTCGGGAAATAAATTCGCGAAGGGATTTGAGCAAGGATGGACACGAGATTTTTAAAGTTAGGGCTATGAAATCTAAAGACGAGATAATGTTGTATTACGTAGAAGATTTGAATGGGGAAGAAATCGCAGGAGGCTTTTACCGCGAGGAGTTGCAGAAAGTGACATTTAATTTAGGAAAAAATGTGTTTAAAATTGAGAAAATTTTAGGAAGCAAAGGTTCAGGAAAGAGAAAAATGTACCTGGTGAAATGGCTAGGATACCCAGAAAGCTTCAACACCTATATAAAAGCTGATGCAATAATGAAGCTTAAAGTATGCAACATGGCGCCTAACCATTTCTACGTCACACTCCCGTCCTCCTCGTCCCTGTCTGTACACCCTAACAACACACTAGCCAACTTTGTAACAGAACTCCACGGACCCATTGAATTGGGTCGTGATACGTATGAGGTGGTATATGCGAAATTCAGTTGAAAACCCCTTTTTTAAAGTATTAATTATAAAGAACTCGTTTTTATGATTCTTAGAGACTGTAATGAGTGTGAAAAAGCCGGGGTAACTCGGGATGAAACCATGCGTACCGCCCTGACTGAGGATGCACGGTATTATAGTATAGAAGTAACACTAGGACCGGGTCACTATGGTGAGGCCGAGGATGTTGTGAAAGACTTAAACGTAAGTTTAAAAAGCTCAAATCTTACGGGCGATTTAGTATACGAAATCGTAAACAATGATCCCCATGCATACACTGTGGCCCTAAAATCGCAGGGTAACCATAATATTAAAGACCAAAGAGTGTTCAAAATTATGACCGATGGACGATATCGATCAGTCATCCAAAGAGATACATTTCACGAGGCACAACACGACTTGTCCAGCCTAATGTATCAGTTGAAATTGGAGAAAATGGTTGACGGTTATAAACCCCCAGACATGTGCTATATTTACAGCAATATAGTGGAGCACCAGTTTGATGGGGATACCCAGGCACGCCTGCTGCGCATTGCTCACATTCCCAACCGTAGAGGAAGGAGTTTGAGTATTACATATGACAGGCCCCATTATGTGAATGTCGCAGCTAATCTAATAACCAATATCTCAATATATATAAGAACGATTGAGGGAAAAAATTTCCCATCCGGTAACGGGAGCTTAACAGTGAAGCTGCACTTTCGACGCACTGAGTTAGGATGGACAGAAAGCCTTTCACAGTCTATCGAGGTATGAGATACCAGCGTGGTAGTGGACTTGGATCCATTTTTTCAACCATACAACGTACGGCTGTCCCCTTGCTGAAGAGGGGTGTCAGATACCTTAACACAGCAGAAGACATATTGGCTGGGGCTAAACCTAAAGAAGCTCTAAAAAAACATTTAAAGCGTACACGGGACGAAATCGTCAAAGATGCAAAGAGAAAAATGCGTGGTGGTGGGAAGAAGAAGAGGGCTGTCGGGAAGAAGGGATTACCACCACGTGGCATTAAATGTAAAAAGATATAAAAAAAGAAGTGTTCTAAGCGAATGAAACCTATGGTTGACCATTTTTTTGACTGATATAAGCTAAGGACATTGATCTCATGAATCATAGTTTGTTTACTACTTGTCAAGAGAGGAGGCACGATTTCTAACTCGTCATGGCACGCTTCATCCATCCGTGTAGTTCACAATGTTGTAAATCGGAGCTGTCCCTGTTTGACATGCCTCCAACTCAAGTTTCTATTGAACACAGTGACTTCATTACAATTAACCCTTTAAACACAATTAGTTCCCCGAGTGCCCCTATAGAATTCGTGATACCCAGCTCAAGCCCTTACTTTTTTTCCAAGGTGTGTGCACATGTAGGCTAAACTACGTATAGCCCATTCTGATGGAACGGAATGTGATGACAAATATGCTCTATATCCTGAAACAAACTTTCTGCACTCCTTATTCAACCAGTGTAACGTATATTTAAATCAGGTCAACATATCGGCAGGAACGGGGTACTACCACATACGATCTTATCTGGAAAATGTGCTGAACTTTTCCAAAGAAGCTAAGGATATCTTTTTAAGTGCCGAGGGCTATTATCAAGCTAAAGAAGAAAGTAGTATAAAGGACAAATTTAAAAATTCTAAAAAGAAGATATACGAGTGTTTTGGACGCCTGTATACAGACTTCACATTCCAGGAGAAGTTGCTTGTGAACGGGGTGGATATGAAAATAAAGCTCACCCGCACGAATTCTGAGATCTGTTTAAATCTGGATGCTGATCAAGAAGAGGGAGCAAAGCCCGTTGTGATTCACATTATGGAGACATACCTCCGCGTACGGCGAGTGAAATTAAGTTCACCAAAACAAATAGAGATTGAGAAAAATTTACTAAACGCTACAGTAAAATACCCTATTAACAGAGCACAGATCAAACTATACACGGTGCCTGCAGGGTTGGCATCGAAGCAGATAGAAAACATCGCCCTGGGAAATCTACCTAAAAGGATATTAATCGGGATGCAGGACCATGCTTCGGTGAATGGAACATATAAAAAGTGTGCCTTTAAATTCGAGAATTTTGGCCTTGAAAATATAACTCTATACGTCAATGGCATTGCGTTGGGCAGGGGTATGGATATGAATTATTCATCAGACGCTGTGTTCCCGCTTTGCGCGAGAGCATATAGTAATCTGGCCATATTGCAGGTGATTGTGATGAGCTCGGGACGGGTGGGTAACGCAGAAAGATTCGATCAATTTAACCTTTATCCGTTTGACATCACACCTGACTTATCTGCTAGTGTAAATACACACTTAAGTTCACAACAGAGTGCAAACATCTCAGTCAGATTGGAATTCGCCAAGCCTATAGACGCGCCTATAAGTGTACTAGTTTACCTCGAGTCACAAGCCCTGATAGAAGTAGACAGATTTAGGAGCGTTGTCACTGACTTGCGAAGAATGAAACATTGAAATTACCATGTACGAGAAATTGCGGTAGCCTTATTGTGAACACAGATGTTATTGTTAGTGAAGGGATTCATTGATTTGCAATCTATTTTAAAAATAGGGACCGCATGTACTATTTTGATTCACTCGGCACTCAACCCTGGAGTGACCCTGTTATTGTAAAATTTCTCGATCAGTTGCATATCCTCGAAGTTGTATGGAATCCCTTCCGGCTACAAGCATATTTTAGTAATACGTGTGGGATGTACTGCCTTTCATTTATCAAGCACATGTCACGTGTTAAGGACTTTATAAATTTTTAAAAATTATTCGACCCGTGTCACTCAACGAAACGACGAAATGGTATGCAGACAGATAAAAAGCCGTTTTCCGATTGTGCGTAGTCGTTGTATAGTATGATCTTTTGTTCTTGTGTATATTTGTAACCAATAATGTTAGTTTGTATATTCTGTAGTTTAAGATGGTTATTGTACTAAAAACATGATTTCTTTTCATTTAATAAATTGATGAAAATACAGTCTTCTTCCCCCGAAAAAAAAAGATCGAAACAAAAAAAATACTTGCATTATTTCGTTAATGACATGACAATCGTTGGGTTGACTGCTCGGTAAATCTTCTACCTCCGTATTCAGGTCCACGACATGGGTTTCTTCAAAACGAAAAGATTGTATAACACGTGTCAAATCCTCATCGGACCTTAAAGGAGAAAGAATAATTCATTAGTTCATACTAAATCTTTTTTAATAAAAACCCAAAACATATGCAGAGTATACATATAGTAAGAGTATTACAATGTAAAGATATCTTTGAACCGCTCAGAGAAGTTCCTTTAAGAGAAAATTCCGAATAACATTTATTACAAAATTTATAAAATTATTTAAAACATGCAAAAGATTGATATAAAAAAATTCAATGAATCAAAACAGGTCTAGGCATAATATTAATTGCAAACTAATCTATAATTGCGGATACCTAAGTGAAGCATTTTTAATGTGATGAGATGAATTACTGCAACCCTCCATATATATGATGAAATAATCCAGAACAGTGCTCTTTCTCCTAATGACAGGCACATTAAATAAATAACAAGTTTGCGAATAATTGGCTACAAAAAATAAAATTACAGGCGCT
Organism: Bathynomus jamesi; assembly: GCA_023014485.1. NCBI lineage: Eukaryota > Metazoa > Arthropoda > Malacostraca > Isopoda > Cirolanidae > Bathynomus > Bathynomus jamesi. The sequence continues at coordinate 844,375 of JAJOZX010001527.1, forward strand.
TACATTTCTACGGCAGTCCCTTGCGTCGGATCGTAAGGAGCGTCATTACAAATATCAACGGTTTGCGTTGGAAATAATCCATCCCGGTCAGCCGCGTTAAAAAGATTAATTGTGGACAACGCTACAATGTCACCATCTTGATATAAATCCGGCAAACTTTAAAGTTCTTGATTTCTTGATTGATGGCGGAGGGAATGTTTATTCACTGGTGAAAATAACTACTGTGACTCCCAGCTGAAAATATTTTCTTTTATATGCATGATCCCCAAGCACCACCCCAAAAGACCAATAGGCGGTTCGTAAGTTTAATGATTGGTTGTCAATGTAACTGGGCGAGACTATGATAAAATTGTGTACCAATCGTAACACCTATATTACCGGTCCACGCTTTGGACGTCCTGATTGGTCGACTAATGATGTCTTTATCTTCTCTCCGTACCGTAGATTTAATGCTCACATCGTGTATTGCCACTTGCAATCTCTAGCTTGACAATATTTGCATTTGCGCCCATACTTTTCTCGGTTTACCCATTTTAGAACCCACCCCTTTATGCAATATCCCTCGCCCCTTTGCAACATTGATCAACATTTGCCATCTCTATCACGACAATATTTTACATTATTATTATTTGTGGTCATACTATTCGATCCTCAATTTTTCCCATTTTGGATAGGGAGATGGACAACTTGAGCGGCGGCAAGTCGTTATAGGAATATCTTCATCAGAGCCGCTCAGCTCAGTACCACAGGAAACAGAATTAGCGCCGCTACTCTTCATAATCCTGACATAGATCATTACGAGAGACAGCACAGTAACATCCGATGACACAAAGATCATTAGAAAATAAGAAATCTAGATTTCTACAAGCAGAATGTTTTTGTGCATTATTATTATTTGCGGCCATCCTATTCTCAGCTTTCCCAAGATTCCTGACTTGTGGATTTTGTTTTATATATATATATATATATATATATATATATATATGTGTGTGTGTGTGTGTGTGTGTGTGTGTGTGTGTGTGTGTGTGTTAATTGCCACTTGCAGTCTCTACCACGAGGGTTTCAAATATTTACAAAATATATGTTTGCGATCATACTATTCGATCCTCAACTTTGATTAATATATTCGGCTTGACTTTTTATCTGCCAATTTTCGCGTAGGAGTGTGATTAAACTGTGTTTAGCTCATGAAAATGAATGTCTGTTTCGGTTGGTAGAAAAATGGGCGCCCTAGGTATCCTAGTGGTTAAGACGCTGGGGTGCTGGTTGAGAGATCGAGTCCGGGCGATGATATTGTAATTTCACCCCGCCAGTGCTGGAGAGTAGTTCAAATTCAACGTTAAACTGTAGGTCTAAGGCGGGTGACAAGCTTGATCTTTGTCAAAATGAACAATTCTGGGAGAAGGAAAACCGATTTAGCTTATTAATACTAATGTAATTTACACCACGGTTAGGTTCCAGTTACAAAGAGAATCTATGGTCTAAATTTATTGCATATTCCTCGTATATATATATTTTTTTCTTCTCTCTCTAAAAGGTCTTTTAAAAATCTGTGTATTAAATATATTCTCCATTATCTTCCAGAGAATCTATGTTCTGAATCATAGGTTAGGATAGGTTCAGGTGCCAGCATGCTGGAGCGAACCAGAGGCTCACAGCCAAAATCTGCACAAGGAATCAATTATGTTTTACAGTTTAATAAAATGAATTGTTGATTCTCTTTTTTTATAAATTTTCCCTTTACGATCTTATCAAGAGGATTTTATAATAAAGAAATTATAAATATTTTTTTTTCATTCCTTTATTTATATTTTTTTTTAAATTTTGCTGTGACTACTTACGGCATCATAAACTCGGTAAATGAGTTCCAATATACTTCTGAAAAATTAAAGCTATGAATATTATATCCATCTCGAATAAACAAAACTTTCTTTCTGTGTGTGTGTGTGTGTGTGTGTGTGTGTGTGTGTGTTAATTTTGAAAAAAAAAGGTGTATATTAATAATAATAATAATAATAATAATAAGCCTTTCCATATTTTCATTCATTCATTTCATTTCAATAACAGAGACAATAACTATGAAGATGATACCATGCAAATTACACGCAAAGAAAAATAAGACATATAAACAACGAAGTTAATAAAATATAAAAACATTTATATACAGGAAAACAATCGCATGAGAGAGAGAGAGGAGACAGAAACGAGTCTTTGAGTGAAAGTTTGTCTACCGCGTTCCATTCTGGCCAGTTTCCGGTCAGCCTTTTTGGTCCTGCCTCCAATCCTTCTCGTCTCAACATAATGTGAAAATAAACGATATTCTATGAGAATAATTGTTTATTACCAAATTTAATATACAGTTAAGTATATCTACGGCATATTATTAAACCTGTTTTCATATAGAAATTTAATATAAATGTGTGTGTGTGTGTGTGTGTGTGTGTGTGTGTGTGTGTGTAGATTTATCAAATTGAAAGAATTAAAAATAAGTTGAACGAAAAAAATGTACGAAATTATGAAGACACATCTTGTATATATATATATATATATATATATATATATATATATATATATATATATATATATATATATATATATATATATATATATATATATATATATATATATACAGAGGAATGACAAAAGTAAATAGACCCTTTAGGTGAAGTTAGTTAAAATAATTATTGTTTTCTTATATATATATATATAAAGTGTGTATTAATATTTTTGTTTGAAATTAGCTTGAAAACAAATGAATAAAGGATTCCTCTTCTTGATTTCGCGGATTTTGGTTTATAAAAAATATAGAAGGTGTATAGAAAGGACTGTCAAAAGTAAATAGACACAGTCAGTATACATCATTCTAAGGTGTTAGAATAAATGAAAGCGTTTCATGAATTATAGGTAAATTAAATATTATTCTTAGAAAATATGTTATTGGAATAATGTACAATATAAAGAGTCCTGTGTATTTCTTTTATTATTAATATTAAGTTGAACGATTTCTTTTGCGAAACCAATTTTCTAGTGTATTTCTTTTATTGTTAATATTGGGAATCGTTTAAATAACTAGTTCTCTTGCTGAACAACTTTAAGGAGAAAGTCGGTCTTGCCTTTAATAAATAAATAAATAAGTGGAAACTCGTCTAAATAAGTTAAAATAAATGACGCAACCTGGCAACTCAACGTAATAAGGTATACCTGAACAATTAAAAAGCACTATTTGGCAACTCATGTAAATAAAATTAAAATAAATGGTGGTATCTAGCAACTCACCCTAATAAGGTATACCTGAACAATTAAAAAACATTATTTGGCAACTCCTCTAAATAAATGCTCTCTCTCTAGTAACCCCTCCATATATAAATAAGTGATATCTGGCAACTCATGATCCTCTATATAACAGCTGCTTGGCCCCTAGACGCTCATAATGTGTCTGGCTCCAGCCAGGCGAACACCACCTTCCTTCTTAGGTTAAGGCTTAGGTTAGGTTTCCCTTTGGGGGTGAGGACACCCCACCTCCTCCTCCCCCAAAGATCTCCTCCTTCTCCTTTCTCTTCCTCTCTTAGGTTAAGGCTACCCCTTTGGGGGGAGGTCACCCTCCCTTCTCCCCACGAAGCCTTCATCTTCTTTTTCTCACTAAAACTCAGGTGTCTGCGACGACTGACAGCAGCTCCTTTTCTGTATTATCTTACTTTCTCTACAGGGTGTCCCATAAGTCCGGCATCATAGGAAAAATAATAATAAAAGGCAAAACAAAAGCTTTTATTTACAGAACGTGCTCAGTATGTCCACCATTGTTTTCAATACACAAATTCAGACGTGATACCCAGTCAGCAAGCACACGGTGAATGATGTCAGGAGTAATGGTGTTACATGTCCCAATAATGCGCTGCCGCAAATGTTCAACACTCCTAATTTTCTCTGCGTATACCAGCGCTTTCAAGTGGCCCCAGAGATAAAAATCTAGTGGCGTGAGATCCGGGCTTCTAGCTGGCCATTCCACGGGCCCTCGACATCCTATCCAATGACCAGGGAATTGTTGGTACAGGTATTCCCTTACTTGGGTGCTGTAATGTGCAGGAGCGCCGTCTTGCTGGAACCATGTTGGGAAATTTCCTTCTTCGTTCAAGACACTGGGAAATGCTTCTTCCTTGAGCATACGTAGGTAGGTGCCTCCAGTGACATGTTCATCAAAAAAGAGGGGGCCTATGATGCGATCCTTTCAAATGCCACACCATACCATCACCCGAGATGCACCTTGTTCCTTTGAAGAGGTATACCAGTGAGGGTTGTTTGTTTTGAGACCAGTAGCGGGTGTTCTGTCGATTTACCTAACCATTTCCATAAAAAACAGCCTCTTCACTGAACAGAATGGTGGACGGGAAATTGGCATCCCGAGCATATGAATTATGGTTTGTAGAAATAGAAAAATATGAATTTCTCCTATGATGCCGGACTTATGGGACACCCTGTATACTCAATTTCACTCGAAAGGTGGATGTTGCGTATATGTATGCAATGACCTAACATGAACTAGCATGACCTCCATGCCAATTTCAAACTAAATACACCTGAGCTGTTTACCTTTCTCCTAATTATACTATCAAAAATTCTTTGACTACCTCACTTCCAAAATGGAATACATTCTATTCCGCTCTCCCTTTGCTGAAATCTCCATTTTAGGAGATTTCAATGTTCATCACTACCTTTGGCTTTCCTCCCATTTCACTAACATCCCAAGTGAACTAGCTTACAACTTTTCTCTCCTAAATAACCTAGAGCAGATTGTACATCACCCTACTCGTATCCCCGATCGTCTTGGAGATAGACTAACTATTGATAAGAAAATTGCTTGTGTAGCTGGATTCTTCATGTGTTATAGTGGTTGGTGATTTTAACAGCAATATCAATAAACCTGGTTCGGATTTTGCTAAGCTTCGTATTAATTACTGTGAGGCATGCGACTACAAACTTGCCAGTAAATTGCTACTCCCTAATGACTCATTTACATATGTTAGTGATGCCTGGGGGACTCAGTGGTGGCTAGACCACTGTATAGCCTCCCACGATGGTTATAATATAATCAGTAGCTGGCCATACTTTATGATGTATTTAAATTTGATCATGTCCCATTTGTAGTAGTGCTTGATTGTATGGTAGCACCTGACTTAGACAATGACTGTGATAATGCTGATTACTATAAGGTTAATTGGTCAAATCTTAGCCACTCTGAGGTAGATTACTATACAATGCAGACTGATGGACTACTAGGGCTTGTGAGGATTCCTGCAGAAACTTTGGCTTATAGGAATCCCTCCTGTGATGATGTAAAACATATAGATCTCTTAAATAAGTATTACGGTGAGCTTGTACAATTTAGGGTGGGTTGAAAAAATTTAATTTAGTGAAACATGCTGTAAAAGATGCCCGAGTAGTCACTGATTAAGGAATAAGTCATATCTTCTAGAAATAAGTTATTAATTTCGGTGCTGGCAACTATGAAAAAATAAACTGCGAACAAAGGCCACAAAAGATCCTTTTCAGCATGTTTCCTTAAATTAATTTTTCGCCTCACAGGTATGAGGATCTCAACAATAAACTCAATTAATGCCAATGTCTATCAAAAAACTAGTAATAAACATTGTTTTTGCTTATTTTAAAATGTAGGACCCATATGTGTTTGACCTATCATGTGTTTCCTGATTCAGCATTTTATTTTTATTTTGTTTCAGATATAAGAGAAAAAGTGAAGCATTTGTTTTCGGAACGCCAGCAGAGCTTCCTGACAACCAACTACCAACTTGTGAGGATGTATTCAAAGCTTATCTTAAACATAAGCTCATCACTGCAACATTTAGCACTCAGAAATACGCTGAAATTATCGGGGAAGAAGTGAATGATATATATATCCGTGCTTCCATTCCAACAATCGACTTCAAAAGCATAGTAATTAAGGTAAAGAGATTAATTGAGAAGGGACAAGAACTTAGAAAATATCCCACGAGTATAAGATTTTCCAGCACTTATCAAAGTAAATATGATTCCTTCAGAAATTTATTTGACATATGTTGCTGCAAGTGCTATGCCTCCGGTTCTCGTAAAAGAAGCGAGTGTAAATGCGCTAAGGCGGAGAAAATCCCGAATGATGAATGAGAGTTCTGGATTGATCAACATACTAAACGAAAAATGATTATAGGTAAGTTGGACAAAGTGAAAACTTCAAAACTACAACAAATGGAAAACAGAAAACATAAAAGACAATTCTTTAAAGATGAACAAAAGAGTTTTGTCCAGGAAATGCAGTTGAATCCTTGTGATATTGGTGAGATCAGCTCTGAAAGTGAAAAAGGTCATTAAAATGAAGATTTCGAATTGAGCGAGTATGAGTTAGATACAGAAGCTAGCACTTCTCAAAATCGACACCAATATCCAGAATTATGCAAGGCAGTTGATCGATGCAAAATAAGCAACCGTGATGCTTGTTTAATTGCTAATGCTGTCTTGAAAGATCTTAATCTATTATCTGAAAATACTACGATTGATCCCAGTAAACTACGTCGTCAAAGAACCTTGTGGAGAAGCATATAAAGAAAGAAGCATGAAGAACAGAATAAAGGAATAGTTTGACTTGGATTTGATGGAAAAATTGATAAAACTCTCAAAAGTGGGAGAATGCCAGCGGACTTTGAATGAAGACCACTATGTGTTAGTTTCACTTCCAGGAAATGAATATATTGACCATGTTGCTCCTAAAAGTGGAAGGGCAAGTGATATTGCTAAAGAAATTATATCAGTAATTAATGACACCAACTCTGCATTGACTTTAAAAGCAGTAGTTTGTGATGCAACTAATGTAAATACAGGTAAATCAAATGGAGTAATTAGAAAACTAGAGCTGATATTGGGAAGACCATTACAATGGTTTATTTGCTTACTTCACACTAATGAGCTTCCCTTGAGAAAATACCTGGAAGTTCTTGACGGGCAAACGACAGGACCTTCTAGAAGTTCACAGGGCAAAATCGGCAAGGATCTGAACTTTGATCCAAACAACAGACCAATTGCAAAATTTCCACCTCTCGCTGGAAAAGTGATTGACTTACCAGAAGAAGTGCTAGCAGATCTCAGCAGTGACCAGCAATACTTCCATAAGGCGTGTTTGTCAATTCAAAACGGTTATGATAGAGGTTCGGCTATCAAATTGTTAGAAACTGCTCAACCTGGGTCTCTCAATAATGCACGGTGGCTGACAAAAGCAAACCATCAGAGACACTTCAAAGGATTGCTCATTATATATTGAACTTCTATGCTCCTGCATGGTTCTATATCAAAGCAAACTGGTCTTGCCAGGATGTGGCCAAAAACTTTTTCTTCATGACTGAGCTCTATCAAAAACTACGTACAATCGACCAAGACATTATTCGTCCTGTGTTACAAAACAACTGTTACTTTTGTCATCCTGAAAATATCCTTTTATCTGCTATCGCTGACAAGAATAAGAATATTCGAAAGCTAGAAGTCGAAAAGGGGCTACAAGCGAAAAGGAGTGCTATACCGCGTGAAATTCGAATGTTTGACAAGAAATCCATCAGGCTCAACTTCTCACCTTCGACCTACATGGATATGATTGATTGGAACGAAATGGATATTACTGTTCCTTCCTTACTCTCTGATGTTATAAGTAGCACTGATGACTGCCAAAAACCCATAATTCTTGACACATACCCGTGTCATTCCCAGGCAGTTGAAAGAAATGTGAATGACATCTCTGCAAGTGAAAAAGTCTACGGACGTGACGCCCGCCATGGAATGGTTATTCTCAGCAAGAAATCTCGGCTAGAGAATCCAAAAAGAGAAATAAAGCCAGATTTTAAGTGAATCAACAAAAGGATAGCAGTTACACTTCATATAATTTAGTGATGAACACATATTTTGGTTTATAAAAGGAAATATTGTTATAATTTGTAACCAAACTAAATTTGCTTCAAAATTTTGGCTTTGCTTCAAAATTGAGGTCAAAGTTGCGAGAATGCACATATTCATAGGCTATAAAAATTGATGTTTTTATGATAGGTGGGTACTAGAGCATAGAGACCTGCACGGGCCGATATTTTGCGGCCCGCACCCGCCCGTACCCGTAATCTTTTTATATAACCCGCCCGTACTCGGCCCGTAATTTTTTTCATGCTTTGGGGCCCGCCCGTACCCGCGGCTCGTGATTTATTTTGTTTTGGAACCTAAACCAACCTGTGTATTTAAGTTTAAGATATGCACGACCAGTAATATTTTTGTTGATAATTACTTAAGTACTTCTTTCAAAAATATACCTATGAAAATTAAATAGATAGTAAAATTATTTAATTTTGTACTCACTGAATTGATGGAGGTTTTAAAATTCCAAATTGCAATGCAGAAACAAAAATCGTCGACATTTTCTTCTTTTTTAGTTCTCCTCTGTGCAAGTGTAATTCCCGCAGTACTAAAGTTCCTTTCGCTGGATGCACTGGATGCAGGAATATTTAAGTACTTCCTAGCCAGTTTAGCAAGCAATGGGAACATTGATTCGTGAGTTTTCCAAAACTGAAGAACATCACTGTCCTCATCAATTTTGTAGCTCATGTACTGCTCAAGTTCTTTACAAGAAACCGAACTTTGGGATTCCTCATTATGACATCGTATGTCTTCCCATTCATCAAATTCTGAAGTCTTTACTCTTTTCGGAGATGAACAAACTGTTTCAGGCTCATCAGTTACTTTCTCATTGTCCATAAGGTGAACATGAATTTGCTCACGAATACTTGTTAGCACTTCTGCACGCTCAATGTCAGTTAGCATTCTAAGCTGACGAAATTTAGGCCATAGAAATAGAGAAATTTTATGAATAGGCAACACTTTATATTTAGCATGAAGAAATTCTTTTGCACGTTCTTTCAAGGTTTTTATATTTATTGTGTCATTTTCAGAAACGTTCAAATGTTTAAGAAGTTTCAAGTGATAAAGCAATATTAGCTGTAGAGTTGGAGATTTTTCACTTTCTAGCGTATCACTGGCATCTTTAAATGGCTTCAGAAAACATACTAACTCTTCAAGACTGCCTTTTGAAATGTTCTCTAAGTGGTTCAAATTTCTTTCTTCCATCAAATCCTTGATGCTACTATATTGATCTAGAATCGACTCTAGCGTAGCAAGCTTCGAATTCCATCTTGTTTCTACTTCTTGACGAACAGTATGTCTCAATTTGCTTACTAATCCACTTTGTTTCAAGAAAGTGACAAGAGCTTTCGACTGCAGTATAACCTTTTGAATTTCTGGGGCATATTTTTCCAAATAATCTTCATTGAATGTATGACGAAGAATTGTATTTATAATGTGAGATAAGCAACTAAGTCTGTTATAATTCTGCAACGCTTTTACTATGTTTGCTCCTTGGTCTGTTACGAAAGTTAGTCTCTGCACTAAGTCATCTTCAAAGCCTAGCTTTGCAAATCTTCTTGTTATTTCCTTTTTTATGTTTTAACCAGTTTTACGTTCCTCATAAAAACTGGACGTAAACATAACTTTATTTACCAGTGTCCAATCATCATCAATATAATGAACAGTCATTGAAATATACGAAATCTTTTTATAATCATCTGTCCACAAGTCTGTTGTAGCTGCACAGCATGAATTACTCATAACTTCTTTGATCTTTGGATAAATCTTTTGAGTACAGTTACTGCAGTTTCAGCTACATGCCTAGAAATAGTGGTTGGATGGGAAATAACCTCATTTACGTCAATATTACCATAAGACGCGCCAACTGCAATAAGTTTTTGTGCAAGATTTAGGAAGCCTTCACCTTTTAAAGTTTCAAATGGTCTTATGTCTTTAGCACAAAAGTTGACACATGCATCTAGCATTTCTTGTTTGGTCTTCATTGTCACTTGTACTTTCTTTTGTAAAAATGAAGCTAAGCTTTGTGATTGTGAATTACTTGTGCCACATTTGTGACGAGAGAGATGGGAAGTGCCTCCTTTAGAACCACTATATGTCAGTTTTTTTTTTGCACTTTTTACATTGAACAAATCCTTGTTCCTTTTTACTGTTCTTATGAATAACTAAGTCAAAATTATCCCATACTTTGCTTTTTCTGTTTGAAACTGGCTGTAGAATTAATTCCCCCGAACGCAGTTTTGAATTAATCACTGCTTCACTGATAGGATGTTGCATTTTGGGGACAATTTTAATTTAATAAAATGTATAACATACTAAACATAGGATAGAAACTAGAAAGCACATCTACTAATAAACAATTAAGGTAATTAAGACAAGTATTTGTCGTACAGTATGCACTAATTACGCAGAAATGGTCAGACCATCACGAACAAATTCTATTTGTACAAAAGGGTACAGCGACTACAGCCAGAGGCGAGAGAGGCTATCATTATAGTAGCATAGCTGAAAAAATGCCAGTTAGTTCCAGCAAATACTTATGTTCAAAAAATTTCTTATCATCGTTCAAACAAAATCAAAAACTTTAGAAAAGAAAATGTTTATATGTATTTTAAATACGCATAATCAACATAGGTAAAGGTTTGGCATTCAATTATATACTGTGGCAATGTAATGTAGCTAACATGTGTTAAACATTATGCAATCGTAAATAGCGCTGCCGCGCTGGTCGGCATCTTACTCGATCTCATTTGCAAAACCATAAGCGCAAGACGTATCGAAAAGCGAAAATCACCCACCTATATCATTTCTTCCATTAGCCAAAAAAAAATCATTATTATTACTATCTATTGTCCTTATTCTCATATTCATTGTTATTATGGTAATTATTGAAATTAGGTCAGTATCGCTGTACGATAAGTTCTAGTTTTGCTATACACTGTGACTGTATACAGCAGGGAAACATAGGCTACTTAGCCTCGGTAAGGTCAGCTGGTCAGGTTGGCTTTGGTCACGTGGTGCCGGGCGTACGATACGAATACTCTAATTTCTAATGTTTAATTTCTAAGTTATTTCTCATTATTTTTGCACGTCGTTATATATACGTTATTTATACGTTGCGGGTGAAAACATAACTTCCTTGGCAGAGGTAATAAAATTCATAATTAACAACCAAAACACAGGCATGGATGTTGTTTGTCGTTTGCATGTCCCACGCAGGCACGCATGCATGGCGCATGCGCTCCGCGGCTCCAGTTCCTGCCTTGCCTCGCTGCCTCACCCGCTGCGGCGTTGCATGCTTTTTATGATTCGGCCCGCCCGTTCCCGCCCGCTAACTTTTATAAACATGATTCGGCCCGCCCGTACCCGCCCGCTAACTTTTATAAACATGATTCGGCCCGCCCGTACCCGCCCGTGGGACGGGCCGGACACGGGCCCACGGGCTTACCCGTACCCGTGCAAGTCTCTACTAGAGCACCTTTTCAGCCATGTTTCATACTGACAACTTGAGGTTGATATATTTTCGCCCCGCCCTATAAATTAAAATGTACATGTCATTAAGGCTGCGAGTGGAAGTAGCTTTAAGAATAAAAAATGGGGAAAAGTAAATGTCAATCCAGGGTGGGCAGAATACTGTGCTGATTTGTATGATGTAGCTAAAAATGTATTCGTGGAATGGGTTGCTATGGGGAAACCTAGGCAGGGGGAACTCTTCCACCTGAAAAATAGAACTCGTGCTAGATTCAAGGGTGCTCTTAGATTTATAAGGAAAAATGAAGAGAATCTTCGAAGAGAATCTCTGGCCAGAAAATTAGGCAATAGCAATACTTCCAGTAGGGAATTCTGGGAGGAGGTTAATAAAATTAACAATAGTAGTCTTACCTTGCCAAATGTAATAGAGGGTGTACGTCAGTAGTCTGGGCGCAAAAGGAGAGTATGGAGTATGGGCGCAAAAATTGAAAATGTTGATCACTGTTGCAAGAGTGCCAAACCCCCCTTGGTACCAGTGCCAACCCCCCTTGTTGCAAGGCACCTCAAAGGGGGGTTGTTGCAAGAATAACAAGGGTTATGCAACTTGGAGGCGGAGTTATCCCCCAAGAGAAAGAGAGGAGGAGAGAGAGGAAGAGAGCGCATATTAAGACTTCAGCCGAGCGGACGTTGTCTTATAGGTCCGTAATCACCCAGTCGGCTTAATCAGCCAGTGCCTCCAGGTGCTATCAGCCAGATGCCACAGTGTATACTTCGTTTTTGCATGTACACACCCGTCTATACGCCCATAAAATATTACGCACACATGATTATATGCGTCGGGCTCGAGACCCGGTGGCGGCGCGTCCTTCCATGGTTGGTAGCCAGGGTAACCTAATGATCCGTGTTAAACTGTAGGTCTAAGGTGGCGGTAAATATCCTTTCACGAATGGTAGATAAATGGGTAACCAGTCTCTCTCTCCTCTCTCTCTCGCGCGCGCGCGCGCGCGCGCGCTCTCTTTTATATGAGAGGGGTATGAGGGGCCTAGTCTCAGATCCGTTGAGGGAGGTGGGAATAAGTGAGGAAACGGGAAATCGCTTCCCCGGCCCTCAGCGAGCATGAATTGTAGACGCTCGGGTATGGGAATTTCGGCCAAGTGAGGGGAAACATCTGCAACGAAGAGCGGACAAGTTTTGGCATTCAGCCAGGAGATGCACGACAGTGATGGGAGTATGGCAGGTAGGGCAGAGCGGGGTTGGCGATTTAGCCATAAGGTGACCATGAGTAATGCGTGTGTGTCCTATGCGGAGACGGGCTATACTCACTTCTTTATGTCGGGACCGGTGGAAGGAGGAGGCCCAGTATCCTACTTGTAGTTTGATCTTGTGAAGTTTGTTTTGTGTGGCCTGATCCCATTCCCGTTGCCAGATGGAACGGAAGTGGGAGCGGAGAGTCGGGAAGAAGTCGGTGAAAGGGAGGGGCCGGGAGGAGGCCAGCAGTAAGTAGGCCGCCTTTGCCGTGCGGTCCGCCTCCTCGTTACCCTGGATGCCGACATGTGCCGGGACCCAGCAGAAGGCGATTGTCTTGTGTCGGAAGACTTAAAAAATGGAAGATTTGCTGGATGGTACAGACGAGCGGATGAGGAGGGGGTTAAATCTCTCTAGGGAGAGAAGTGCCCTTTGGGAATCTGAATAAATGACGAAAGAGCTGGCAGAGTGAGTGCGCACTATGTCGAGGGCCTCCTTAATCGCGAAGAGTTCTGCCGAGAAAACGGAGGTCTCGCGGGGCAGGATGACGCCTCGAGAAAGTGGCTGGGCCAGTATCACCGATGAGGCAGCCGCACCAGTCTCCGAACGGAAATCATCTGTATAAATGGGGACTGTGTCCGGATGTTGGGTTGCATGTTCACGGAAGAGTGACCTGCTGTATACCGTAGCACTCGTGGTATTCTTCGGTAGGGCACACAGGTCCCTGCAAAACTTGATAAAGGTGAGGAGCCAGGGGGGGTAGATGTTGTATGAAATGGGGATAATTGAGGGGACGGGCATGTTAGAAAGGTCAAGGAAAGAGCGGACCTCTTTAATGAAGTGCCAGCTCCGTCCCTGGGGTGGGAGTTCAGAAATCGCCGCGCATAGAAGCGAAGAGGGTAGTCTCTGTGCACGGAGGTATGTCCTCATGATGAGCAGACCCCGTCGGAGGGCGAGAGGTGATAAAATAGGTCAATTAAATTATATCCAGTAAATAAGGTAGGCTAGTTAGTAATTACTGAAGATGTCGAAAAAGAATAATTTTAATACCCACTAAAATATAAACCAGAATTTAGATTTTAGTCAAATGAGCAGCAAAAGTAATGGAACCCTTCATATAAAATAATGCTAGTTCGTTTTTGAAGATTTTTGTCTCCCGAAATATTAACAAAATAAAAACTCTGCACCAAGTATGTGAATCTACCAACCAACTTGTAAAAACTTTCCAAATCACAAATTACTCGATAAAGAAAATAAAGAATGAATCAGAGGAGGGGTGGGTGGGGAATTGTTAAAAATCACTTGGTGGAAAGGTCCATCGGCTTCTTTATGATGTCAAAATAATCGGGGATTCCTAATGCATGTGGATCAACAGGCTGCCTAAAAGGAATTGACTCTGGGTCTTCGTTGTCTTTATCTCATTTTTTATTTCACATTTAATTTCTTGCTTCACTTCAGACTTTATATCAGTTGAAATCTCTTCTTGGGAGTTCTTTGGATCTGATGGGTAATCACTGGTGTCCATTGGCTCTGTTTTCACGTGCATCAAAATTAGTTTGTCATTTTTCATATCATTTGAAGACACTGACGGGGGCGTATGATTAGGTACAGAGCTTTGAGTGACAAGCACAGAGGTGGAAATGACATTGTTTTCATTATTGGCACTTGTGGTAATAGAATTAGAGGGTTGGGTCACACCAAATGATGCTTCAGAATTTAAGCTTGAAGTAATAATTGAATTAGAGGTAGACTGTGATGGAATGCTCATTCCCATACTTGCCAAAGGAACACTGTTCGTTGAAGGGATCAATGCATCAGGGATTGTGGTGTAAGATGGTGGGGCTAAAGTTGGACGTGGCCCTGTAAGTGTTTGTGGGATGCTTGTAATGCTCTGCATAGTAGAAGGAGTACATGAGAAAGTTCCAAGTTGACTCATGCTTGTCATGGTATTGCTACAAGGAGTGCAACTCGTATTTGGACCACACTGAGGACCATTTTTCAGGCTAAAATGAGTGGTTGCCGATGCAGAAGAACAAACTGATGTAATTATACCAGACTGCCGAGTCCCAAGCTGACTGGACTGAGTCGAATGCACAGTTTGCCCTGACTGACACGTTTGTCCCTGAAGTTGAGGAGGACAAATCTGGCCAGAGACACCAAGTCCCTGAGAACCAGGTTGACCTGGTAGACATGGCTGTGTATATATATATATATACTGTGTATATATATATATATATATATATATATATATATATATATATATTATATATATATCCCCGTTAAAAAGTAGGTCTAGGGTGGGGTGAAAAGATTGACAGTCGTCAGAATGAACAACTCGGGCGGAAGCAATCGAAGGGTTAACCAAAGAAAGCCTATATATGTACAGTTCCGAAAAAAAGTTCATCTAAAATGTTCTGAAAACTATAAAAAAAAATTAGTACAAGAAGTGTGCGCAAAATTTATAATTAGCAATCACGTCAAATTGATTTAATTCGCAATAATTCCATTTATTACATAACTCAAACAAATCTCTAGGATTTATCGTACATTTATGCCTGATTTCTGAATATACAGGGAGCGGAATAAGACGGTTTACCGGAAATAACAAAATCACCTTGTAAAAAATAATATTTATCATTTACTACAGAAATTACTAATTAGTACAAGAAGAGTTAAAAACTTGGTGGCTAACTGGATTTCACATGGAGTATATATGAACAAAATTTAAATAAAAAATAATAATAGCATAAGAAATACGAACGGGGAATATATATATAATAAAATAATAATATACGAAACGTATAATCAACAGCAAGTTAGTACAGAAAAAAAATTATATATATATATATATTATATATATATACATATATATATATATATATACACAATTATATTAAATAACGTTCTGAAAATCGCGGAATGGTAAGCTGCATTAATTCTCGTCATGCGTGAATTAATAAGATGTTAATGTGTATATATATATATATATATATATATATATATATATATATATATATATATATATGTGTGTCTATTAAAGATTATCCTTTAAAAATAAAATTTTAAACACATGTTTTACAGTGAGTTTTAGCGGCGCCAGGAACCGAAAGATAACATTAGATTTAAAATCTCGATAATAAACAACGCCTCCATCGAATCTTATTTCCATTCTATCGACATCATAAACTTTGGTGTTTAATGTAGCGCTACATCACACATTTTTGTTATTTTTTTAAATTTATTTATTGTACCGAAAGCAAAGGTGATCCTACATATGTACAAATCTCTCTCTCTCTCTCTCTCTCTCTCTCTCTCTCTCTCTCTCTCTCTCTCTCTCTCGGTCGAATACAAGATCAAAAAACAAAGCGTTTCTCGTCTCTCCACGAATGGGCATATCTGACACGCCCCAGATTTCAAGGGGAAACTAATCACAGCCCTGTGGGCGGAGCCCAGGACCTCTGTTTGGCCGCTATGCAGGCCTACGCGTTAAGCCACGCCCAAAATTCACACGCGAATCGTATGTTGTGGGTTGGTCACAAGCCCCCTTTATAAAAGGGATCAGTTCATCTTAGAGCCTCAGTTCGTATGTTTTTTCGCTCAGTGCTTTTCAAATATACACTATGAGTCAGTTATCGCTCTACAATTCTCCCGATTTGTTTGAAGATCAAGATTTTTACCCATCAGCTGCGCTCCACCTTTTCAACGCGGTAGAACAGAATGAACTCTCAACGCGTTGTTTCAGAAATTTTTGACGAAATGGAAGAACCGTTTATTGTAGACGATATTAAAATGTAAGTAATTAATTTGTGATTATATTCTGCCGCTCATTCAGTGTTAACTTATAAAAGGCCACGATAAATGCGATTTGAAAATAGCTTGTGCTTTATTCTCGGCCTATATATAACGTTTCAATCGGCGTTAACTTATAAAAGGCCACAATAATTGCGTTTTGAAAATTATTTTTAATTATTCTGTTTCTTTCGTGGTTATTTCGGCATATATATATATATTATATATATATATATATATATATATATATATAGATGTGTTTTCATTTGTACATTTCTAGATAATTTAAAGACAGCTTCCCACCTAATCAAGCTTTATTCTGAATCTTTCTACAATAAAAAAATTAATCCCAGGACTCATTCTCGTTTACAATAATATAACCTAACCTAATCTTCTCGTTTATCATATAACCTAACACAACTGAACCTAACCGGCCATAATATAACCTAACCTATCATATCCTAGCCGGGACATAATATAGCCTAACCTAACCTACCCTAACCTAACACAACTGAACCTAACCGGGACATAATATAGTGTAACCTAACCTAGCCTATATATATATATATATATATATATATATATATATATCGGTCCAGGACTCTATCGTTTATAATAATATAGCCTAACCTAGTCTAACCTAACCATGGTGGATTCTTTTCCGTTTATAATATTTAGTATTCTAATTTCCTTTTATTCTGAGTTTTTCTACAACGAGAAAATTAATCCCAGGGCTCTTTTCTCGTTTATAATATAACCAAACCCCTAACTTAACCTAACCTAGCACAACAGAACCTAACCGGGTCACATTTATATACATCGTTTCATTCAGTGTTAACTTATAAGTGCCATAATAAATGCGATTTGAAAATAGTTTGTGCTTTATTCTCGGCCTATATATAACGTTTCAATCGGCGTTAACTTATAAAAGGCAACAATAATTGCGTTTGGAAAAATATTTTTAATTACTCTCCGTTTCCTTCGTGATTATTTCGGCATATATATATATATATATATTATATATATATATGGTGTATTTTATTTGTACATTTCTCGATAATTTAAAGACAGTACCGCAGTAGGATTTAGAAATATTAAGAACTTTCAAGAATTTTCTGTGTGCCCGGGTTCGAGACCCTGCTTCGGCAGACGTTGTCTTAGCACTCATACTTTTGAAAACTGCCAGG
This sequence comes from Bathynomus jamesi, assembly GCA_023014485.1. Classification (NCBI taxonomy): domain Eukaryota; kingdom Metazoa; phylum Arthropoda; class Malacostraca; order Isopoda; family Cirolanidae; genus Bathynomus; species Bathynomus jamesi. The sequence goes on from JAJOZX010001527.1 coordinate 862,002, forward strand.
ATATCTGCTTTTTTATTATAATTTTTAAAATTTTCTCGTATTGTAGCTCTTTAATTAAACTTTATTTTTACTTAACTTTATAGAACCGATGCAGAACTTGAGCGTGTTATAGCTACTTTTCGTTTTGATGAAAGGGGAATAAATGATATGGATGCTTTACCCCACAACCAAACCAGCGATCTGAACACAGAGGTCGTGGTATTGGCTCACATCCGGTCCAACGAATGCCAGGTCACCGAGGAGCTAATGTAAGTATTTTTTAGGGGGTTAACAACAAAACACATTGTATTTTCATTTAATTTATTAATGGTAGAAAACATGTACAAAGCGGAACGAGTGTCCATTAAATAAGTTTTAATGGCTACAAATAGGCCTTTACACAATATTGATAGACACCTTTACACAATACAGCGGGTGCTAACATATGGGAACCTTTTTTATCTGTCTGCATACCTTTTTATCTTTCATTTCAGTGTCGCACAAATCGAATAAGTTTAAAAAATTTATAAATCCCTTCCCACGTGACATGTGCATGAGAAATGAGAGGGCGTACATCCCGCACGTGTTGCTATAATATCCTTGAAAGCGATACGGGTTCCATACAATGGATCCTTGTATCCTTGTTCCTTCAACAATGACCTCGCCTGTATCGGCCCACTGTATGATGGGGGTCCTCACTCAATAGATTATAAAGACTTAAGCCTTTGATCCTCAATGTATGTGGGAGACTGTTTTTTAACACATGTTCGATGTGTTGTGTTCCGTTGTTCTTTGGTTGGTCATCTCTAACGTCGGGCTCAGGTCCTGTGTCGCCATGCTCAGCGCTACTCGCGCTGTGCCTAATAACCACGGGGAGCTCTCTAGGATTGTTATAATCTTCGTACTCGAAGAAATTTCTTCAAAGCCTCTTGGTACAAGAGCCTTTTCTCATCAGGTGACTTTTCACTGTTTAATAGGGCTAGCAACTCGCTTTCCATTCTTTTAAGCCTACTTTTACGGGTTCTAGAGCCGTGTCTAGAATTTTTGAACTTTGCAATGAAGCATACACCTCGTGCGGAATCACAACCACCTTCTTCATCATATTAATATAGTCAGTAAAGGGCCCAAAACTGAAAATAAGATGGGTAGAAATGATCCTCCTCTTTCTACAATAATTCGCTTTTTCTTACTCACAGTTTGACTTTTATGAGCGAGCGCTCGTATTACAGTATGTTCTTGTAACGACGTAAGCGAGCCTTCCGAGGAGGTTTCATTGGCACATTACATTTTATAACATTAAGATCGATTTCACAGATGCATTTTAAAAAGTCGGAGTCGATATTTTTAACAAACATCTGTTGCAGTGCCCGGGGCAATCGTTGATAGATTTTTATTAATTCCCGATATTTCTTCAGCCTATTTGTCATTCTGGAATATACACCGTTTCAGGTTCGTTTGGGAATATATTCGTTCTTAGAAGGACCCTAAACGTGTTTCGCGGGTGAAGGTCACAAAGCAAATATCCATAACGCTGAGTTGTAGCTTCTTTATAAACTTCCAAAAACTCCTTACGTTGATTCTGGAACATTTGATTGGCTAATACCCCAATTTGTGACACATCTCTACGTTCTGCGAATAAGACTAGATATTGTGTATTTAACGACAAATCGCGTATGTATCTATTTTTTGAAAAATAGATTCTGGTTGATGAAGAATACGCTTATGTTAAGATGGTAGGAGAACACTGTAAATGTCTCGGCGAACGTTTTATCCATTTCCAACATGAGATCGTCAATTACAATAACTGTATGCCCATTACCTTTTAACGAATTAACATCATATACACCCTTGTGGAACAAAATATCATCTTGGTACTCGTTGAACAGTGACTGATACGTCGAATAGCACCATATTACTTTATGCACAAATTTTGAGAACATCTCCCCCTTATCTTTAATGATTTTAAGCATAAATACAGTTTTTCCAAATCCTGTAGGGCCAGATATAATACATGTGGAGGGGCTTGTGAACCTGAATTTTTCTACAGATTCCATCTCTAACACGTCACACCCCTAAGTGGGTCATTTACAAAATATTACAAATTTTGAGTGCTGCTCCTTATATTTTGTTTTCTTCTTCCACAGAACCGTGAATGACGACGATGTACAGCACCCCATCATCGATATCACACGAACCCGATGACCGTGCAGCTACAGAACCCTTCCCCGCTGACGAACCCTCACCAGCGACACCTGTAGCATGCGACAGTTCAAAGCGGAAGCATGATGAAGAGCCCTCCACGTCAGGTATAAAGCGTGCCAGGATTGCGCTGGTTGTTAGACCCCAGTAATAGAGCCCCAACCCTACGTCTTACGACACAACCCCCACAATAGTACCTTCCTCAAATATGCCCCATTTCAGTTCCGGGTACTTCCTCCACAGCAGCTTCTCATACTGTGGAGGATGGTATAACATTCGAGTTGGTGCGCACCGCTACCCCACCCCTGCCCTGACTAGAAATCGGTACGTGGTCAGGGTTGACCCTGGATCCCTGTATACCAACGGACTGCGCGCGTAGTTGAACGTATTGTGGAGTTTGCCCTTCAGAACCGCGACGAACGTGAAGTCCGGACGAGGTTATCCTTCAGGTTCGGGTCAGATGAGGGGGACGATTTTTGTGGTGTAATACCGTTCAGACGTTTGGCGGCTGTAGACTAGAATATATCTTGGGCCGTATAATGCAAGCCTCTCAAAGTGGTACATCCTTCAATATGGACAACTTCATGGTAGATATTGACAGAGTATTCCGGGTTGCGGGTCATAGTGCCACACCTTATACTCTTAATTTCAATTCTCCGGTTATTTACAGAAAGCATTTAAACGTCGATCGTGGTTGTGGTTTTATAGCAATAATCTTAGCTCATATGTTCACTGTGCTAAATACTTGGACGCAAAAAATTTGGGCCCACGGTTGTGCAGCGTGCCCGTAAACTGGCTTCAGATTGTAAGCTTGAGTTTGAGTGTAATATGGGTCCTGAAGAACTGAGAAGGGCCGAGCAGGAAATGAATGCACGTATAGTCGTATTTGGAATGGATGATCGTCGTAGGACTGTGTATGTTTTTAAAAGCAGCGTGAGAGATCGTACAAGACCTCTACTTATTTTAGGATTGTCAGGAACATCGTATCTCCCCATCCGTAACATAAGGGCTCTCTACGCCAGTTATGATAAAAGTCGAAAATATGGAAGGCATCATGATTTGTGTAAGGGTTGTCTCGAGTTTGCTGATGATATGGTGAAACATTGTAAGGATTGCTACATGGTATGTGAGCAGTGTAAAAGCCCCAAATGTGAAAGTCGTGTAGTTGAAACCGAGAAGAGGGAATGTAATGTGTGTAGACGTACATTTTTCAATAATAAATGCTTTGAACTCCATAAATCAAATGGCACTTGCAGGAAAATGAGGATTTGTAAGTGCGGTATGTTTCACATGATGGATAATTGGAGGAATTTCAAACATAAATGCGATGAAATTCACTGTTCTACATGTCATGAAAAATATAAGGCGGATGGAGTGAAGCATGTATGTTATATGAAAGATGCTAAGCCTAAAAAATAGCCCTTGTATAACAGCGTACTACGATATAGAAACTTACACGAACGCTGAAACCAAAGAGGTTATTCCACATTTACTCGTAAGTCAGACTATCTGTGATGAGTGCATGGAGATCGAGTGTGATGAGTGCCACAAATGTGGAAAACGGACAAACGTTTTTAAAACGACTGCACACAGCAGCCCTGTGAAACTCTTTGTATCCTATATTGTCAAATTAGCGGACAAGTTAAAAAAAATGACTGTGTATATTCATGCCCATAACGGGGCGAAATTTGACATACAGTTCCTTTATAAGGAGCTGCTTGAACGCGAGTCGTCTGCGATATTTACAGGTGATCCCTTGAAAAGAGGCAACAAACTGATACAGATGCAGATAAGAGGTAATGTAGAGTTTAAAGACACCCTGCTGTTCACACCTTGTAAATTAGCAAAGCTGCCCAAAGTCATGGGCGTAGCCGCTGAAGTTTCAAAACAGTATTTCCCTTACACATTCCTCACTAACGAAACTTTGAATTACGTAGGACTACCTCCACACAAACATTACTTTGACTACACCAACATGAGTGATAGTGAGCGTGAAGATTTTAACCGTTACTACAACAGTTTTAAGGAAGCTAATCCATACAATATAGCCGATGAATGTGAACGTTATTGCGTGAATGACGTACGTATATTTAGAGTATGCTTTCAAGCCTTTAGAAGGATGTACATAACCCGTTTGAAATGCGATCCGCTGAAAGTCGCGACCACGATCGCCTCATTATTTTTTACAGTGTTCAAGAATAACTTCATGCCTAAAGACACCTTAGCAATCATTCACAGAAACAACTCCCGCAGTTATGGGCAAAAGGCTATTTACTAGCTCATACACCTACAGCAACAGACCGGAGTATACATAAAACATGCCCGCAACACGGGTGAAGTACCCGTTAAGGTCAATGGTCGTGTTTTTTGGGTTCACGGGCTAATGCCGTCACAGGGGACCTTTATGGAAGATCCCCCACCGACAGCCTCGCATGGACCCGTAACCGTGATCAACTTTTAGGCTCCCAATTCACTCACAAAATCGTGTGGGAGCATGAGTATGATGCACGGATGGAAACAGATGCCCAGTACCGTGAAGAAATAAGGGTCATCAAACGTTCAATGGTATTGGGCCCCCCAAATGCGGTGACATCTTATTTGGAGGGCGCACAAACCCATTCAAGCTATACTTTCCGCCTACGGAGGGCGTGAAGCTCCACTACTACGACTTCTGCTCTTTATACCCCCTACGTGATGAAGAACAATCCGTACCCCGTAGGTGCGCCTGAAAAAATGGTGGGGCCCACCATACCAACCATCGAGGAGTTTTCAGCTAACTTGAATGAGCGCTGCTATTTTGGACTCTCTTTCGTAGACGTGCTCCCCCCTCGCGATTTATGGATTCCGATCTTACCTGTCGTTATAGGTCACAAGCTCATGTTTCCCCTGTGTGTGAAGTGTGCAGAGGAGAACAATGGTGAATGTAACCATGCAACCCACCAGCGTAAGATCAGAGGTGTGTGTATACAAGCCCTGAGCTGGCCCAAGCCGTTCGCTATGGGTATAGAATATTGAAGATACACGAGGTGTGGAGGTTTCAGAAGCCTCCCAACCTTTTCACACCATATATAAACGCTTTTTTGAAGGGTAAAGTAGAAGCATCAGGATATCCGCGAGGGGTTGATAGCGAAGATGAAAAAAACGGCTTATATTCAACGTTACCGTGCCCATGAAGGTATACAGCTTGACGGATCCCAAATTGTTAAGAATCCTGGCAAGCGCTTTAGTGCAAAGTTGTGCCTAAACAGTCTTTAGGGGAAATTTGCACAGAATCTCGTCAAAGGGAACGTCCATTTGGCACAAAATTATAGTGAAGTCTGGGATTATGCCAACGCTCCCGATAAAGAGGTTGAGATCGTGAATGTAGGTAATACTTACATAATAAAGTACATCACCGAACTGGCCACAGATACCTCACGGGTTACAAACATACCTGTAGCCAGCTTCACAACGGCCTACGCCCGCATCAAACTTTGGGGTCTACTGCACTCTCTTGGAGGGAGGGTGTTGTACGCTGACACAGATAGCGTGATATTCACAGCGAGGGAGGGTGAATACATGCCTGCTATTGGTGAATTCCTCGGAGAGCTAACTGATGAGATCAAGAATGAGTATGGTGATGGTGCATACGCAGACTCGTTTGTATCAACAGGGCCAAGAACCTATGGGGTACGGGTGAGGGTAGGGGATGATATGAATTATATCGCGAAGGCTAAGGGTATCACGCTTAACCATGCGAACCGGCGAGTCGTTAATTTTGATTCGTTGAAGGATCTAGTGTGCTTGGAAGCTGAGGGAGACCAGCCATCCCGACTGACTGTGGAGACGCACAATTTTCGGACGCAGAAACTGGGGTGTGTGAAGGAACTTAGGGGCACGAAGGTATGCTGTAACACCTATAGGAAGCGTTACCAGGTGCCTGGTACCTATAATACCGCACCCTTTGGTTACCTTAATCCTTGATTGTATTTATATATGTGTGTGTGTATTGTTAACGATATGTTTATTTATCACGTATATTTGCTTCATTTAAGGTTTCATTTTCTCCTTTGCGTGCGTGTGTGTGTGTGTACAGTAAAAAGCTAAGCTCCGCCCACTGTAAGGTCGGCAACGTGACTCCTGCCACTACCTGAGCATATCTCTATCCCTGCGTGCTCAGTTGACCTCTGCATACCCTTGAGCTCAGACGTGTATTCTCCCGCGTAGACGAAAAATAGTAATGGCTACCTTTAAGCCATTAAAGGTTTATGAAGTGGTATTCGGCAAAGTGCCAAGATGTGGTGGATACTGAAAAACTCCCTATTCCACCCTCCTTTAATACTTTTAAGGCTACATTGAACCGTGCGAAGGACCAAGATGTTCAAATACTCTATGGGTATTCTGGCTAGGGCAATGTAGGATTTCGTAGTACAAACGATGTATTGAAGTATGTTGTAGACCTAACCTTTATAAAAGCTCACACATACCGCGAAGTAGAAGAAGCAACACGTTCAGAAGATAAGCAACGGTTATGGATAGTGTCTTGTTGATGAGTGGTATGACAAGCGATATTATGTCATGTTACATAATACCGACTACTCGTACCCTACGGTTAAGAAAGTAAATCTTGTCATCATAGTGAAGTTGTGGCTAATGGGCTGTGTGAGTTTTTAACAGACTTTAGAGACGAGTATCGCTTGTTAAACAAAAAGGATAAATATAGGTAAATGCTTCTCTAAAATAGTGCACCGGATTGTGAAGATGTTTAGTTTGTGGAAATGAACGTCTGGTGAGTGATAAAACATTAAAGCCGGTATTGCTTCATGTAGCGGAAAATTCTGTTTGTCCATGGGCACAAGTGTTCGAACAAGCCTGTACAAGCTTCGGCAGTTTATGGTGTGATTCGCCCCCCCAGCGAGTCTCCCACCCGTGTACCTCACCCCTCCGAAACACACGAGTTCGAACAAACCCTACACGTTTCATCAGCGTGACTCACTCCGCCCATCGAGCCGATCCGTCCACCTGTGGCTCATAGTCATCTCAGAGCTTGAACCGAGTAGACGTGCGAATATGATGGAACTTCCTTTGAGAAGCATTCTCAACGCCTCGTACGATGTCTCCGTGACGAAGTCATTGCGCGTGTTCAGGCGTGAAACCGGCACCATTAACTATGTACTAGGCCGGGTCGTTCTTGCTTGAAAAAAATTTGGGGGAAGTTTAATTTGATGATCTGATTAAATGCCTTGAGTGTTGTATCTGCTGTTTTATGGCTTCTATGTGTGGTGTGTGTATGTTATGTTTGAGGTTGTTACGTTGCCTTATGAGGTGGGCTATTTCTCTAGTGTAATTTGGGTTGTATTTTCTAATGTTGCCCTTGGGTATTTGTTTGCATTATTGATGATCTGATTAAATGTCTTGAGTGTTGTACTGATGTTTATGATGGGTGTGCTGTTTAATGTGGTGAATTGTTCCTCAGTCTGTATTTTGAACTGTTCCCAATCAGCTTTCTTGTAATTTCTGTAGGTGTGCCTAAGGCTGTTGGTGCAGAGTGTAGAACGTGTTGTAATGATGGGCAGGTGGTCTAATGATAGTTGTTTTTTTGTTCTCCAGTGTGTATGTGTTGCTAGTGAGGGGGAACAGAACGTTATGTCTGGGGAGGAGTGTGAGTATCCTGCTTGATGTTGGTTCGTTGGTTTCCGTTACTCCGTATAGTAAACTACAGCGCTTTGCTGACTTGCCATGATAGTTTACAAGGCAAATCACCCAGAATTCACCACGAGGAGGTGGCTGTAGGTCGAATTCCACACCATGCCCAGCCCATCCTCCCTTCCATTAGTTTTTACATGCAGTTTATTGACATTTGTATTCGCATTTTGACTCAAATGTATGCATGTTTCATTTTGAAGCAATTCTTGCCTTTATAAAACCATCTCTATTTTCCTGGCCACAGACAGAAGCTGATACTTCTGTTACAAGTTTGACATATCTTTCCACAGCTTATGAATGACATGGGTGCTTTTTCAATAGAGGGTTAGTTTCATCACCCCTTACGATAAGCTCTAACTGGGTGTTTGTCAAGCTTTTTGTCAGAGGTGGTTCATGTCTTGGATAGTCTCCAAATCGAATTAAATCTGTGTAGTCTCTTGCCAAGAAATTAAGTTTAGGCCGTTTTAGGCCGTCTAAATTCTCTAATGCCCGAGGACACACTTTCCCTGGCTAAGAGAATGCGCCGGAAAGCTAACTCTCTCATCACTTGCCTTTTATCAAATAACATCGAGACCAATAAAATTTCTGGGTGAGCAAAATATGCCCCTCTTTCAATAACAGGATCAATGACTGCCTTAAGCTCATCAGATAGGTATCTTGAACTAGATATCATAAACCAGAGGTGCCTTGGTCCCTGGTAATATGATAGTAAGGATTTCGCTTTATATTAAACCACATTGGAGCATAAACGCGAACAATGAATTCGGTCAGAGTTTTCAAGTTTTCTGACGGCTTTTTGGTTGCAACATAAAGTCTAACTATCCTGTTGGCTGTCGTAAGCCATCTGGCATGGTTCAAAGAGCCTGGGTTGCGGTTTTCAAGGTTTTAGAAACATTGGCCTTCTATGACTGCATTACAAATTTCCATGAGATACTTTTGATCTTGGCTTAGATCGAGATCCCCCGGAATAGAAGGCATATTACTTGATTTGATTGTTTCAAATTTGACAACTGGCATCTTTTCGCACGCAGTAAGACTTTTGCCAACATTTCCAGCAAAGGCTTTTGGTCCTTTGGTTTTACCATCCAAATAATTAAACAAATGGCGGAAAGGTAGCTCATTGGTATGCAGCAAACACACGAACCAATGAAAAGGAGTATTGTACTGTACCTCTAGTTGCCTGATAACTCTATTATGTATACCAGTGTTTACATTGGTTCCATCACATCCAAGGCTGTCTACCTTAATATTGTTACTGTTAAGAAACTTTATCACTCCCTTAGAAATGTTAGTTGGATTTCCAGTCACAGGAGTGAAGTGCCCAAGATATTTTGATTATGGTTCAACTATAAGCGTGATGTGTTCCTCAGTAATTGTTGTACTGTAGTACCTCCCATCCTTACAGATATTTGCTTTAGTTAAGTCCTTTCTTCCATCAAAATACAATGTTTCTATACTTTCTTCTCTTGATTTACTCAACTCCTCTCTGATCTTCTTTCTCTGCCGTCTCACCTTATTCTTATCCACAACATTGTGATAATCTTCAGAGGTAATGAGACCAAAATCTTCCAGAAGAGCAGAGGCAACGGCTGCACCAGCTCTGTCTGATATTCCGAATCGGTCACAAGTTTCTGCTAATGAAGGCAATTTGCGAGTGAGCTTGTGTGCTTCACCTGATTTCTTTATACCTTCCTCAATGTGATCATCATCATCATCACGCTCTCAATCTGTATTTGTTGATGTGTCAGAATCAGGAATTGTATGAAAGTTATCCCAGTTATCCCAGTTATCCCTTGAAGTGGATGGGTTATTGATATCTCCATCTTCAATGTTTTTAGAAAATCGTGCTCTTTCTTGTTCTTTACGCTCAGATCTTATTTGCAGTTTCTTCGTTGTCTGTAAAGCAATACGGCCTATTGCCATTTTTCGTGCACCTCTTTGGTCAATTCGGAAAGATCGTTCCATGGCAGGAACTTTTAGCTCTTTTTCACATGCAAGAAACAGATCATGGCATTTGCAGGCAACAATATCAAAAAGCCTTTTATTTTTGGATTTGAACGCGGTCAGTTTAGATTCAAAATCTTTCCTTTTTGTACCAGTCTTCATCATATTTTTAGATTTTTCATGGCAATCCTTTACTCTGGCTAATACTTGCTGTTCTGATATTGTTGGAATTGATGCACTTTTCCAGATCTCTTTTACCTTTGATGCAACTATTCTTGCCACATCATTAGCATTTGGCTCTTTTTTCCGCTCACTAGCTATAAGTAAGATATATCTTGTTTGTAAATATTCTTTTAAAACGTCTTCATATATGGGAAGTTGATTTCCACTGAGCTCAGCTTTCCCAAAAAGGGAAACAGCTGGACTCGTGATTTTTTTCAATAGTTGCTTTTACTTTTATGGCCTCAGCCATTTCGGATAATTTGGGAAAGTCACTCTGTTAGGGTAACAACGCCTATTTAACTATTCAAGTAATCAATTCTGAAAAGAAAAATTGTGTATATATAAATTATATATATTCTGTGCGAAACACAGTAAAAAAAAACTTAATAGCAACAAGAATACAAAAAATACAAGAAAATCTTAATAAAAAATCATAATTGCCAAATAATTAATAAAGTTTATGTATTTAAAGAAAGTTTTAAAATTGTAAAGTTTTTTGTAGCGTTTTACGTTTTACTTGCAATCTTCAGTGGACTTACGGAACATCTAAAACTTGATCAATTTCGTTTTTTTAATCATTGTTGAGCATTTATAATGCATCTACAAATTTCTTGGACAAAGGCATGTGGAAATTCACAAATTTAATTTTTCGACCCGACCTACTATGTACTTGAAACGATTTGCAGGTAAGCAAACTTTGTTAAACGTAATGTTATTTATTTAAGTGTTGAGGAGATGAATAGAGTCTTCGTGATAGTTGAGAAGTGGGGAGAGGACTGTTATAAAATACCTGCAGGTTTGGTACAAGAAGAGAGCAGATTAGTGACGCCCCCTCATATGCCGTTGTTTGCACGTTGTGTATAAATAATGATCAGCCATGCATTGATATACGACTGATGTGGAAGAATGCATCTGATAATAACGTTCTTGTCCCTACGCGAAACCGTTTCATCCTCGACAGAATGTTTGAAATCGTAGGATTCCGCAAGCTGAAGCCTATATTAGACGCTTGTGTTACGGATATGATTTATTTTGACACGGTTCTTGAATACGCATACACCGCTCTGCTCGACGGATTTATCGAATGTAGGAATGAACAAGGCGAGAATGGTCTAGAGCTGGATGCATATTTAATAGGCGTGACCCGACAATTCAGCGCCGACAATTCAGCGCCGACAATTCAGCGCCGACAATTCAGCGCCGACAATTCAGCGCAAGACAATTCAGCGCAAAGACAATTCAGCGCAAGACAATTCAGCGCAAAAATACCAACAAAGAAAAAGAAAGAACAAATCCAGAGGGAAGAGAGGCTTGCAACTGTTAGGTTAGGTTAGGTTAGGTTAGGTTAGGTTAGGTTTCTAGTTTTTGAAATAAAATCTTAATTTTAACAATTCTAACAAATTTTGTTTTTTTAAATAAAATTTTAATAATTATACTCCTTTGAATTTTATCTCCGATTTGTCACTCCTTCGTTATGTCACTCCTTCGTTACGGTATTTATGTCACTCCTTTGTTATGTCACTCCTTTGAAATGTCACTCCTTCGATACAGACCCAATTTAGCATATATATAAATATACAAATTTTTCTCTTTTTTATTTATTGCGATTTATTTTTATTATTTTTAACTAAACTTTTAACTGTACTGACTTGCGCTGAATTGTCGGCGCTGAATTGTCTTGCGCTGAATTGTCTTTGCGCTGAATTGTCGGCGCTGAATTGTCCTGCGCTGAATTGTCGGTGCTCCATTTAAAAGGTTTAGATTCTTCGAAATATCCTGAACTTTGGTACAAAGCACTTGAGCGGTACAGGGCAGAGCTTCCCTCCACTGTTCACCCTGAAGAGCTGTACCTCTATATAATGAATAGCTGTCGTTACGACTTGGAAGATTATTTCAATTGCCGCTATGCAGTGAAGAAGAGTTCACGATTGAAAAGCTCGGGATGTTAAGAAAAAACCCTTGATTGGAAAGGAGTGTTTATAAACTTGTATTTAATAATGATGTTGTGGTTAACGATGATCTCTTTGTGCGTGCTTTTTATTGTATTCTAGCCGTGTTTAAAGATAACTTGCCAACCGAATATAAAGTTGGCACAAAAATAGTATTGAACGATATGAAAGTCATTTATGTCGAGTATATGCATCCGTATAACTTCAACGGTAAAGTAGCGCCGCTGGGGTCCTTTAACGGGCTTATCATGCTTCTCATAGGTTTTCTACTATTAACATAACTGAAGAATTCCTTAGGGTTCGCCTTGCAGAGGCTTGCCACCCTCAGTTCTTCGTTACGTTTGGCTACCCTAACCTTCGCCTTGATTTCCCTGCACAGGTGGACATACGCCTCAGTGCTCTCGTGGGAACGATTAGCGTTCGCCCTCCTGCACGCAGCCTTCCTATTTCGGATAGCCGAAGCGATATCCCGACTGAACCACTTAGGCTGCGTTGAAGCGGTGCTGACAGGTTTTGAG
>JAJOZX010001528.1:0-70000 GCA_023014485.1 Bathynomus jamesi
ATCAAACTAGGATTGATGAAAAATTTTGTTAAGGCAATGGACAGAGCAGGCGATGGATTCCAGCAGGGCCTGCGAGAGCTGCCCCGGGCCCCGGGGAAGGATTGGTACATGGGCCCCCCTGTTTACTCAGTATTTTATCATGGATGTTTTTTGTGTACATAACAAGCAAACTGATTATATGTCCAAGTCACTATTCAAAACATATAGTATGATAATCTCTATAAAATGTATGTTCATTAATTATATTTCCTCTGTTATTTAATCAATTACATTATTAATATTTTTAGATTTTATCTCCCCTCTTTCCGGGCCCCTGGGATTTAACCCGGCTTCCCCGCCCTCTCGGCCGCCCTGCATTTCAGTACTTGAAACAAAAATTTCATTTGATTAGTAATACCAAAATAAAAGAGGGAATTTTCGTTGGTCCACAAATAAATGAGTTAATGAGAGATGGTGCCTTTGATGAAGTCCTGAATGAATCTGAAAAAACAGCTTGGAATGCTTTTAAAGCAGTGGCCCAGAATTTCTTAGGCAACAAAAAAATCGCCTAACTATGCAGAATTGGTTGATGAACTTCTCCAAACTTACAGATCATTGGGCTGTAAATTTAGGCTGACCATATTTCCTTGAGACAAAAACGGGACATTGGGATGGCAAAAAAGGGACGGGGTTATGTAATATTCTGTATTCATGAAAAAGTAAGTACATAAACCGGGACAAAATTGACATTTTTATTAAAACGACGGGACGGCCAGGAAATATAAAACAAACGGTACTGTCCCGTTCAAAACGGTACGTATGGTCAGCCTAGAGCCTGTAATACGAGTTTAAAAATTAAGTTTTTGCATTCGCAGTTGGATTTTTCCCGCCAAACCTGGGAGATGTCAGCGATGAACATGGAGAACGGTTTCATCAGGACATTTCTGAGATGGAGAAACGATACCAGAGCAAATGGAGTCCAAACATGCTGGATGATTACTGCTGGACGCTAATAAAGGAAGCCTCAGATGTCACTTACATGCGAAAATCATAAAGAAGAACATTTTAAGTAAGTAAAAAACCCTTTTAATATTGTCCTTGTGTATAGATTATTCTATTATATTCGAATATAAAAGTGATTTTCTCAAAAACCTGATGTGATAGCAAAATTTCGTGGTCATGTTCATAATCAGTGTGCAAAACTCTTAGGAATCACCAGATTTCATTTGAGAAAAAACGGAAAAGTTCAAATTTGTTGAACATTGTATAATTTGTGTCGTATATAGCACTGCCGTTTCCATGCCATTTAAACTGCTTTTTCTACATTTTTATTATTTTCTAAATGTTTAGACGTGGAGCACTCGTATGACGTTTTAGATTTTTGTGAGCAAAAGTGCCAATTACCCGTGTACAGGACTAATAAAGAGTTTGTAGCTGCAAATTTCCAAAAATTAGATTTGACCTAAGAAAGTCATAAAACCAGTGAAAGGAAAGTTGCAGAGCCAATAGAGAAAAAGAAGAGAGATTTTTATATCCTCGTTATTTACAGTATTCCTCAACAGAATGAAGATACATGAAAATCACAAAGTAACGGCTGTCTCTTTTGACTAAATAATTGGTTGTATTCTGTTTTAATTTCGATATTTCGTATAGAGGCGGGGCCACCAGCTTGACCTCCGCGTGAAGAGAGACCAACGCACGAAACAACATAAGGTTCATAAGGTAAGGTATTATATTAATTTTGGTGACAGTAATAAAATTTCAACAACAAAACCAAATCACTATCAGTAATTTTATTTAGACTTTTTAGAAATTTTGTTTTAAGGCAAATGTTTTTTAAAATTGTACAACAACAAATACATGATACATAGGCGGATCTTTGGTGGGGGGGCGACGTCTGGACCCCCTTCAATTTCTTGCAAGTGCCCTATTTGAATATTTATGCCTCTGAAAACAAATTCTGTTTTTGTAAATGATACATTGTATTTCCAGATTTGTAGTTGTAATGGTTTTCATAGGTGTCCTTAGTACTGGTGCAGCCATATCACTGTTTTTATCTTCATCTTATTCCGATAGTTCTTTTAATTGGCAAGACATTTGTAATTGTTGAAAATTTTTGTGATAATTGTTGTACCCAAATTAGACTTATTTTGTGTCATATTGGAATGACCGCTCATTAGTGGTCTGTTATGATGAAAAGATTTTAGTACCGCGCCCTTTTTATTGTACGGGGTGCCCTTCTTTCTTTGGATCTCCCCTTATTGAAATGCCTAGATCCGTCCTTGGTATCTCTTTGCTATTTTTAATTAAATGTACTCGCAATTAACTTATTTTTGTCTTTTCGTCTTCTCATAAAACGAGACTTATTGTTTGATGTTGTCGCGTGAAAACTGACAAAATAATAAATATTAAGAAAAAAAATGAAATTTTAAGAGCAAAAGTTGCTTTCCTTCTTCCCAATAATATTTTTTTTATGCGGGAAAGAGGGGCCAAGGACGAATGCATGCAAAAACGCAACTCCCATAAAAGAAGAAGAGAGCAAAACTCAAGGTCCAGGGTTTACGAGATGCCTGGACACTCTACGTTTGAAAGATTAAACATCACAGACAGGGGGAAAGATGGATTGAGGAAGATTGTTCTACTGTAGAGTTCACCGGTTGAGTAGATGAAAAATTGAAAATACCGATTAATTCTTACGTTGAAGAGTTGGACAGAAAAAGAATGAGACTGTGTCGAAAGTCTGGTACTGCCAAATTGGCAGTGCCAACTCATCTTAAAGGAGGAGGCATGCAGTTAGAGAGTTCAGAAGAGCAGTGTCCGTTATAATAGCGATAGTAAAGAGAGAGTGAGGCAACATTCCGACACAGAGAGAAGAATTGAAGACAGTCGCTAGGAGGCGGGGAATTGATGAGATGAAAAGTTTTTAATCCCACCTAGTCAAGTAGGGTTGTGTGGGTTGAGCTGCCCCACACATGAGAAGTGTACTCCATATTGGGCGGACAAGACCCCTGTTCAGAGAGAGCAACTGAGTGAGGATGAAGAATCTGCGGAGCCGGTACAACACACCTAACCTCTTAGAAGCTGTTTTGGAAAGAGAGGACGTATATGTGATCTTTCAAGGAAAGATGACGAGAAAAGGAAACACCAAGAATGTTAAGAGAAGAGGAACGATTAAGTTGTGTATTGTTGAAGGTAAGGGGATAGCCATGTGGAAGATTGTGACGAGTAGACAGATGAAGGAAGCCACAAGGAAAAAGAAAAATGATTCCAAGCTTTTCGTGTATTCAGAAGTACACCTCGTCAGGGAATGAAGGGAGAAGGCGAGATGACAAAAATATATACCTATGTACAGCGGGACAGAAAAATAAAAAGATTAGCACATGATTAACAAGAATTAATTAGAGCGTGGCCGGTCGATTCGCGGACGGACGTTTTGCCGACAGACATTTTGCCGACGGACGTTTCGCCGAACGGCCGATTCGCCGAACGGACGATTCGCCGAATGGACTGTCATTAATACAAAACACACACACATGTTATTAAAGGTTATTATTAAATGTTATTGAATTATTTTGTTAAAATATTAAATTATGTTAAATTGACAGTTATAGACGCTTGACGTAAAAACATAGATACCTTTTTAAAATAAATTTATATCGATAATACTATATAAAATGTATGTGTGTATCATAAAAAACTCAGGGAACCATTCTGAGTTCATTCCCATATATATATATATATATATATATATTTCTCGGTGTATATTGTCTACAGATACAATTTATCTACAATAATTTGTCTACAGATACAATTTGTCTAGAGAAACTATTACTATTACCGTCAAAGTGAATTCCATGGTCTAAAACGAAAGTTTTAAATTATACAATATACACCGAGAACGATATATATATATATATATATAGGTGCTGGTTAAGTGTGCGGTCTACCTACGATTGGTTAGGTTTAATCATGATATTTTCGTTAAAACTAACGAAAATATCATGACTAAACCTAACCAATCGTCAAGGGCGATTGACTTGACAATGGGATGTAAACAAACAATTAGTAAACAAGATAAGAAGCTATAATTAAAAGGTAGACCGCCGAATCGTAGGTAGACCGCACACTTAACCAGCACCTATAGATAAACATTTTATATAGTATTATCGATATAAATTTATTTAAAAAAGGTATCTATGTTTTTACGTTGTAGTAATGCCTAGTTAAGAATATTAATTTTTGTCTAATTAAGATTATAATGTTTAATGTAAATCATTTACTAATAATTGTGAAATTACGAAAGAGTATGTTTTAGATTTAAATTGTTTAAAATGGGAAGAGTTGGCAATCCTGAACAGAGGCCCACAGAGCGGACTACCCCCAAAAAGAGTGAGTCATTCGGCAGCGCGATAAGCGTAAAGTTGGGGCCATGTAACCTTAAAATTAAATTAATTGTTTGTGCCCCTCTTCGACGTAAAATATTATAGTAAAATTTCCTACTCGCATCCCCTCAAATTAATTAAAGCATTTTCGGAAATAAATAAAGTGTTAACAAGCGTTAAAAGAGTGTTAATGAACCCCCCCCTTCACCCCTTGTGTTGTAACGGCTTTCATAGTCTCGGCGTGGCTGCCATGAATTTATAAAGTACTGTGGAAATGAGTAAAGAGAGTGTAAAGATAAATGCAATAGAGAGCAGAAAGTAGAGTAAATAATGAAGTATAATAAATAATAAAACTTATCCACGACAACGTCAAGCGTCTATAACTGTCAATTAAACATAATTTAATATTTTAACAAAATAATTCAATAACATTTAATAATAACCTTTAATAACATGTGTGTGTATTTTGTCATAGAAATATTAATGACAGTTCATTCGGCGAATCGTCCGTTCGGCGAAACGTCCGTCGGCAAAATGTCTGTCGGCAAAACGTCCGTCGGCGAATCGACCGGGTACCTCTGTGGAGATGTTTGACGGTTTGTCTTCGTTGCCTGAATAGTATCCTGATTTTCTTTCGAGCTTGCTACGTTTTCTTTCCTGTCTCTCTGCAATATGTTTCAGTATTATAGGTTTGGTTTCAGTCTCTATTATATCATACATAGTATCAGTGGCGGCTCGTGACTTTCAGTTATGGGGGTGCTGCCTCAGAAATTGCGAACAATTGTGTCGATTATATATATCTATATATATATATATATGAGAGAGAGAGAAAGTCGAATAGATAAATAGATAACTACTCACTACTCAGTCATAAAAATAAGTAAAATAGCATCATAAAATTAATTATAGGGTACTTACGCTTAACGGGTAATTTCGAATTTGCCAAAAATTTTATTTATAAACAAATTCCATTCTTCTGTTTTTATTCTGAGCGAAAAAATATTCTAAGAAATGAAAGCTATATATTGTAAATAATCCAATTATTATATAATTAACTTCAATCTCACGACAAAAAATAAATGATAACGAATCATTGATAAATGCAATTCGGAAATTAAATTTCGAATTAGCAAACGATACAGCAACACAACTACCACGTCAAACAAACAAATCGGCACTGCTCTGTCCACAGTGCTTTGGATCCTCTTAAACCCGCGATTCTGACTCGCTCTTCGTACGTCCGCCACCGAGGTTTCAAGAAATCTGGAACTGTTAAGTACGCAGTTCCACGGGAAGGCTGAAGCTACTTTCGTGATTCATTCGTTCGGCATTGAAATAGTTTAAGGAAAAAAGGACATAATCTGATTTGAAAACTCAAAGTTCATTGAAAAAAAAACAATCAGAGAGGCTATTTTAAATATTTAAATATAAAGATCATAAGATCATGGGGGTGCTGCAGTTCCACAGTGCCTACCTGCGAGCCGCTCCTGCATAGTATCTCTTGTGGAGTCTTCTCGTGAAGTAGCAATTCCCAATTTACTTCCTTTAAATCTTTATTTACGTTTTCCCAATTTACTTTCTTTGAATTTCTGTTTAAGCCTTCAAATATTCCATCTGCCTCTCTAGGATGCGTTTTCGGACCTCTGGGTGCTAACTTCAATTGTATATCGATGAGGTTATGGTCAGAGAACTTTGTGTGCGTTATTTTTTTATTTATTATTATCTCGTTGTTATTTGTTCTAAACGTTCTCCTTTCTCGTGGCTTCACAGATTTCCTGGGTAAGTGCATAATGTTCCATAATATCTAATAGCATTGTTGCTTGGGTTCTATCATCTTCAGTAATGTTTCCATGAAACTTCTCGACATATATAACTTCGTCATTTTTATTCCATGATATGAATGGAAAATTAAAATCTCCGAAAATTAGAATATTTTTTTGCTGGAGTTTCAAGTAATTTTAATATGTTTTCTATTTCATTTGTAGCAAATTGGAATTCACTTTTTGTGGTGTTTGGTGGTCTGTAGATGTTCATAATGGTTAGGTTCAGTTTTTTATTTCTAATAAAATAACGTCAACTGTGCTGTTTGATTTGTTTACCTTCACTTCACATGTGTATGTGTTTTTCACGTAGATGCAACACCCTCCCCCTCGTCTAGTCACTCTATCTGCTCTGTGTATGTTGTAATCCAGCAATGCTAATTCAGTATCCTCGATACAGTTTTCACGGCCTTTTTCACATTTATGCAAGTGTGTTTCCGTTAGGCATAAAATATCTATGCTGGATTCGGTAGCTAAATTCTGTAAGTATTGTAATATGCAGCCTGCATGGTCCGTGTAGAGGCCTTGAATATTTGTGTATAAAACATTTATTGGGTTTCTAAATTCCGTGTTCAGTTTTCCTATATAGGGGCGGCACTTGCTACCACTGTGGTTGTATTATTGGTGGGTGGTGCTGGATAGAGGGGTGATGTATATAATGGTGTGGGGAATATATCTGCGGAGTCCTGTCCTCTCTTGTTAGCAGGGCAAGCTGTGCTTTTATAGTTCTCATTTCCTCTAAAAAATTTGTTTCCTTGCTCCTGTTGTTACCTCTAATACGAAATGTGAAAATATGGGTCGGAGGAGCCCAACGGAGAAAAAAGTTTGAGAGAGTAATAAGAAGGATGAGAAGTGAGAAATAAATCCAGAATGTTTGGTCTATCCCCAAGGCGATTGTGGGATTGTGGTCGGAGGAGCCCAACGGAGAAAAAAGTTTGAGAGAGTAATAAGAAGGATGAGAAGTGAGAAATAAATCCAGAATGTTTGGTCTATCCCCAAGGAGATTTAATTTTAGGTTTAGCATTTTTCATGAAGCAAACATATTTGACTCCACCTGCCTTACACTTCTCATGTAGGGCTGTGAATTTCATTGCATCTATGTTTGAACTTACTGCTCTCATTCATCGTATGAAACATTCTGCATTCGCAAATCTATATCTTTCTGCAGATATCATTTGTCTTATGGAGATTAAAACACTCATTATTAAAAAACATCCGTCTACAGTACAATCATTGCAATCTCTCTTCTCAGCTTTTACACTGAGCGCACACCATATGATAGTTCTTACAGTGCTTTAGCAAATCATTCGTAAATTGAAGGCATCCCTTACACAAATCGTACTGACGTCCGTACATACGGCTTCTGTTATAGATAACGTAAAGAGCTCTAATATGACGAATAGGAAAGTAGGTTGCACCTACCAAGCCTAAAATGAACAAAGGTATTGTTCAGTTTGTCACACGACTTTTCAAAACATACGTTGTCCTGCCTTGCCTATTCATATCAAACACAACTATTCGTACTCTCATTTGTTTTTTACCTTCAGTAACTCTTCAGGACCTATATTACAGTCAACATTAAGACCACAGGATCTAGCAATTTTACGCACGTGGTCTATAACCGTATCTAGCCAAATGTTTTTGGCTACCATGTTTAGAACACTGATCATACGCGCTAAAATTACAGCCATAAAACCGCAACCACGACCGATGTTTGTGTGTTGTCTGTAAATTTAATCGTAGTTAAAGTTTAAAGTGTACCGTGTAGCGTCATGGCCTTCAACACGGAAGACATGGTCAATATCGATCATGAAATTCGCCAGGTTGAATTTTGAACCACTCTACAATGATTTCTCAATACCTAAGAGGATGTAGTCACTATACTCCTCAACCAGGCGTCTGTACGGTATAACTACCGAGAACAGATCACCATCCTTATCATCAGGCTCAAATCCAAGCGCCAACCTCACCCGTGCCTCCCGCCTCTCATTGTGTTGAAGGGCGCATGCGACGATGCGCCGAATTACGTTGTGAAGCCCTTGTTCAAGGCCCTTAGTATAAGCGATCCGTGGATCAACCCGAACGCTATAACTGTTCCTAAACAGTATGCGTGTGTTACTCACATAGTGTAACAGTTTGATTGATACACCCCTGACGAAGGTGGTCCTCAAGTTAAACTCGGTCTTAGCCGTAGAACATCCGAGCGAAGAAATATTATCAGTAATTTTCAACCAAATTACTGAAAGAGTTGGATGGAAACACTGAAGTTCTAAATTGGAGTCTTCTTTCATGCAAATTATTTTAATGAGCAATTTCTACAAAACGAGGCGCAGAAGGAGGGAGATGAATTTACAGCTTCTTACAATTACCGCTGATGGTCGGAAATGGAAGGGGGAGGAGGCTTGACCTCTTGTAACAATGGCTCGGGCAGGAATTATAATAATGGATCTTTATCAAATGAAGGCAAAGGCAGGAATTATATAATTTTATGATCGAAAAATAAATTAGTTTCATTTTGGGGGGAATGCAACTTTGAAGGACAAGTCTCCCTTTAGCTGGAGATTCAACGAACCTTGACGCTAAGCACAATTTCAGCAGATAAAGAAATTCTGAAAGATTCCAAAATAATAATGAAAAAATAAATAAATAACAAAAGATAATAATTTTGCAAAGTATACATTCTTGGATGGCCACATAATGTTGGGAGTGTGCACTGAGTACATTAAGTACATCATAAGTTATTACAGTTAATTACAATTTTATTAAATTGTTAAATGACATATCTGATACTGAAGTAATCAAAACAATTTATAAAATTTATATAATCCAAGAGACTTATTCGTTGTTCTATAATTTAAAGGGAATTAACAACAATGCTATATGTATAGTTAACTATGATTACTGTAATTATTATAGGACCCAATTCTGTCAAATACAGTACAGGGTGTTTATAAAGTTCCTATCTATTTCAGTGAAAACGTAGCAAAAAGGGTAAAATTCAATAACAATATAATAGAAGGCATACATTTAATGAATACTTAAGCATATGATTCTATATGAGCAATCCAAGGGCGTTAGGTCAGGAAATCGAGCCGCTCGGGGCCTGTTGCCTCCACGTCCGATCCACCGATTTGGAAATCGTTCATTTAGGTACTCCCGAACAATGTTTGCGTGATGACAAGGTGCCCCATCTTGTTGAAAGACGACGGTGTTTAAAATGCCATCTGAATGAAGCTGGGACATTTACGTGCTCATATCGTAACAACAGTTACAAACATAACCCTTGTCATGCTCCAAAATGTGTTCCGCAATGATGCTGACAAATTCGAACTCTGTAGAGATGCTGATGGTGCTCATGTAGAATCATATGCTTAAGTATTCATTAAATGTATGCCTTCTATTATATTGTTATTGAATTTTACCCTTTTTGCTACGTTTTCACTGAAATAGATAGGGACTTTATAAACACCCTGTATTATTAGAAAATGGCTATTTATCATAGTTTGAAAGCCAAAGTAGCTACTTTCCACTGAAAGTACACAGATATTTATCATAACGTAATACATAAGTAACAAAGAATTCAAATAACAGTCAGGTAGAAATAATAAGTATATTTAATGAGAACATCATAACTATATGACGTAAACAGATAACGAACCAGTGACATAGCATGGTAACAATGTATTATAATATGATATAACATAACAGCTTGATGTTATAAATTTCTAGCAGAGGCAAGAGAGAGTTTCTGAAGAAATATGTTTAGTTAGCGCGCTAACATAGGTAAAATAGCGTTGGCGCTCAGAGAGCTGAATTTGGATATTTGCGTCAGCATTAACGAGAATCTTGTGCAACGCCTTGAGAAGACTTGGTAACAGTTACAAAGGCAACCGTGTAGACATGGACTGATAGATCAACAGACAATATACAAATTATTATCTATCGATAATAGATAGATAAGTGACATGAATACTATAAGGGACGATACACAATACACCATAGATAAATAATGACTTATGTCATAAACTATGGGGAAGTTATCCTACATTGACTACTGAAGGTGTCAGTTTGAAGATTTAGTATTCAAGGGATGACAGATACGAGAGTAATTAATTTATTTTACGAAGTCATTATCCAACATATTATACTGTACAATATCCGTTAATTCATAATTAATACGTTATAGTTATGTAAATGTATAAGTTATTATAGGGAGAAATAAAGGGAAATAAATTGGAGAGACATGGCAACAAAGGTTCACAGCCATAGCGCAAGAGTGAGTGAAACTATTACTTAAATATGTGCAGTTATATACAGTAATAATTAATGAATTAGGTGCATTTCGGGGTGAACTAAGTAATGTGAAATTTTTCTCTCCATTGGGCTCCTCCGATCACAATTTTATCTGTTTCCTGTCCTATCACTCCAATTCTGCATTTGGATCCTCCTTTGGCACTTCGGCACTGCTGACTGGGAGGCCGTTAAGCAGTACTTCTGTGCTTTCCCATGGAATGATTATTGCTTCCATGGCCGGGGCCCTTCCGAGTGTGCAGAGCGCATCACAAAGGTGATTCTCTCAGGCATGGAGGCGTACATTCCATATTGTATTCCTACTACTAATGCAAAAAAAACTTTGGTTTAACTTTACTTGTTTTAATGCTATCCACAACAGAGAGGAGGCTTTCAGAAGGTACCGTCGCCATCCAACTCCTGACTCTCACTTAGCTTATATTTCTGCCGGAATCGTGCAAAATCTGTTCTTCGACTCGCCAAAAATTCCTTCATCCGACAAAAATGTGAAAATCTCTCCAATTCTAATTCTTCTCGCTTTCTGGCATCTAGCTAAGAACCTCTTCAACAACTTTACTTACTCTTCTTTCCCTTCTCTTTTCCATTCCGACGGCACAGTTGCGTCTCTTCTTCTGACAAAGCTGAACTCTTCGCTTAAACTTTCGCTTACAATTCAACCCTGGACGATTCCGGTGCTGTTCCTCCATCTCTTCCCCCCTCTGACTTTATTATGTCAGAACTTAGAATCTCTTCTAAAGATGTTTTTTCTGCCCTATCTGGGCTCAACTCTAGGAAGGCGTATGGTCCTGATGGTGTTCTTCCTCTTGTTCTTAAGAACTGTGCTTCTGTGCTGACACCCTGCCAAGGCAAACTCTTTCGTATATGTCTCTCATCTGGTACTTTTCCTTCCTCTGGAAGTTCGCTTTCATTCACCTGTCCCAAAGAAGGGTGACCGCTCTCAACCCTCCAACTATCGTTCAACTGCTTTGATTTGTTGCTTTCCAAAGTTTTTGAATCTATTCTCAATAGGAAGATTCTTAAAACACCTTTCTTTTCACATTCTTCTTTCAGATCGTCAGTATGGATTCGGCAAGGGACGCTCTACTGGCGATCTTCTTGCATATCTCTCTGACTCTGGGTCATCCTCATTTCGGGATTTCGGTGAAACCTTTGCTATTGCGCTAGACATATCAAAAGCTTTTGATAGTCTGGCACAAATCTTTAATTTCCAAACTACCCTCCTTCGGTTTCTATCCTTCTATCTGTGCCTTCATCCCTAATTTCTTTTCTGGCCGATCTATAGCTGCAGCCTGCAGTTGTAGATGGCCACTGCTCTTCTCCTAAAGCTATTAACAGTGGTGTTCCTCAGGGTTCTGTCCTGTCACGCAGTCCTTTCCTTTTATTTATTAATGATCTTTTAATTCGCAATTCCTGTCCTATTCACTCCTATGCCGATGATTCCACTCTTCACTTTTCCACCCGCTTCCCAAAGCGTCCCTCACAGCAGTTGCTTCATGATTCGTGTAGGACGGCTATGGGACACCTGTTCTCTGATCTTTCTGTTATATCTGATTGGGGCAGATAAAACCTTGTGGCTTTCAATGCCTCAAAAACTCAGTTCCTCTATCTGTCTACTCGTCACAATCTTCCACATGACTATCCTCTTACCTTCAACAACACACAACTCAATCCTTCCTCTTCTCTTAACATTCTTGGCGTTTCCTTTTCTCGTGATCTTTCCTGCAAAGATCACATATACTCTCTTTCTAAAACAGCTTCCAAGAGGTTAGGTGTGCTGTCCCACCTCCGCGGTTTCTTCACCCCAACTCAGTTGCTGTCTCTGTACAGAGGTCTTGTTCGCAGCTGTATGGAGTATGCTTCTCATGTGTCGGGTGGTTCAACCCACACAGCCATACTTGACCGTGTGGGATCAAAGGCTTTTCGTCTCATCAATTCGCCACCTCTTACTGATTGTCTTCAATCTCTCTCTTCCCCGCAGTGTTGCCTCACTCTCTCTTTACTATCGCTGTCACAACGGACACTGCTCTTCTGAACTCTCTAACTGCATGCCTCTTCCTTTAAGGAGAGCACGCAGTACCAGACTTTCTGCACTTTCTCATTCTTTTTCTGTCCAACTACCTAATGCAAGGGTTAATCGGTATTTTCAGTTTTTCATCTACTCAACTGGTTAACTCTGGAACAATCTTTCTCAATCCATCTTTCCTCCTGTCTATGACCTCCCATCTTTCAAACACAGTGTCTAGGCATCTCGAAAACTCCGGACCTTGATTTTGGCTCTCTTCTTCTTCTATGGGAAGGGCGCTTTTGTGGGAATATGGGAATAATCCCAATAAAAATCTAAAACAATCTAAACCTTTGATTGCCTTGTTTGTACTTTGAGGGCATAAAATTAAAGGACATTCGCTTCTAAGACCGAATTTCTACTGGCACAAACATGGATACCGTCAGGGGCGGACTGAACGGTTGGGCAATCGGGCATGGACCGAGAGCCCGGACCATTAGGGGGCCCGGCGGCCCCGGCCTGTAGTCATCATAAAACATGAGAGTGTTCTCAATTGGGTCAAGTGTCTAATCGAACTGTAATATGAAAAAAATTGGATTTCAAAGTGCCCAGGACCTTATTATGCCCGCGGGCCCAGGTTGCTGTTAGTCCGCCCCTGGATACCGTTCAACCATAGAAATGGTAGGGCGCATGGTTTTATGGTTTTTGACAATATATATATAATATATATATATATATATATATATATATATAACGTAAAGAACGACGCTTGTATAGAAGAACATTCCGCGCAAGATGAGGAGGGAGAACGAACAAATGAAAAAATGAGGTAACCACCCGGGAATCGAAACCGGGATCTTCCGATTGCTGGTCAGATATGATAACCACTACACCTCACGGTCAGAGGTGAAAATAAAATTGTGAAAATAAAAAGTGCGGATACTTATTGAATTACCCTCGTGTGTGTGTGTGTATATATATATATATATATATATATTGTGGGTGTGTAGACATTAAAAATATTTCCTATGATTCCAAACTTTTGAAAGAACCTGTACGAATAAAGTCAAACATTCTGTAATTCAGCCAGTCCTTTGGCAGTGTGAAGTGTGAATTGAATACTGTACACTTTTACATGAACATTTTCAACATCCACTGTCAAACAATTACTGGCTTTTCAGTATGCATCGTGCGATACATTTAGTTTTCAGAATGATCTTCTGATTACTTAAAGGCTCATAGAATGAATGGGTTTTTCCAAGTTTACATTGGTGTTATCAGCACAGTATGCTGATAATTTTTCAACAGGCAACCCAAAGGTTTTGACACTGTTAATTACTGCACCTTTAACAAACACTGCAGATTCATTACTTTCCTGAAAAAAAATCTATGAAAATACTATTTACAGCCACATTAGGTTGAAAATATTGTATAAGAACGGGACACATTTTCCGGTTCTTCTTGTTAGAAGCATCTGTTGCAACCCGGTAAAAAGAAATGAACGCATGCTTTTCACAAAAGGGTTTTTAATGATTCCAAAGATTAGGTCATAAACCTGGCGTTGTGACCACCTCAGCTTTTGTCCGAATCCAAAGTCACCTTCTTCATGACAGAAGAATTGCTGACAGCATGTTTGTCCGGCTTTACACCACGTTCTGTGCTGCTGTAAGACAGCTGATGTTTCACGCCGTAGTACCCTTTCGCTAATTCAATTGCTGTCACCTAAATTGAAAACATTAAGGTGTTTTCACTATTACCTCTGAATGAAAAACAGTCACAACACGTTATTACCAAATAATTAAATAATTTGATTTTCAGCATCATGACTTTTTAGTATAATACTCTAATACTGCTTTATCCACAAATAACGAGGAGCCGTCACTTTATTAATGTCAGTGGTATGTACAGTAGGTGCTGAAGTATTACCAGACTTGTTCAAGTCGTCTACTGAATCCGGTCTCTCAGAATAGGTGAAGAATACTGATAATTCTTTTTTTTTCATGAGACTTGCCCTTTGCGTGCCTGGTCACATTATGTACTTCACCAGAGTCCACGAAAAATGACGAATTACAGCTTTGAAGAATGCCCGATCTTTATTTTGAGGCAACTTTTTATCCAGTCTTACCTTTTCTCCCAATCCATGGGTATACACATTTTCTTTTACTTTACTTCACTGGCGAGTGCAACACAAGACAAAGTTGATGCCGTGCCTGTGTTCTAACTCCTAGCAAACAGACTAAAGGGAATAACAACTCACCGACTACAAACTAACTCAAATAGTATTGCTAGAGTCTATGTAAAACGAATAGGTTGTTGCAGAATTTTTTACATCCTCAGCGGCTCTCGAGCCGAAACGTCTTTCTAGAAAGACCCCACTTGGCACTTGCCCTGAAGTGACGTCATTGTTTGCTAAACAATTATATGGCATCAGAGTTGCTCCGCCTACAGACATTAACGGATCCAGGGAGGACCGAAGGTGCCATAGCATCGCAAAAGCTGATAAAGGTACGGCTAACACCCATTTGAACCCTCTAAAAGCCACATAAATTACTTTTCCTTACCCTTTCTCTCTTTTTTCCATGTTACCTACAAAAGTGCTCTATGTATCTACCTGCTTTTTTCTACTGACCTGAAATCCGTGCGTTAGTCACTTACTTGTGTTTCGTGGATGTCTTTATGTCTCAATATTTTCGAACATTTCTTGTGAATCTAGCAATTTGTTTTTTAGCATGGATCTAGTGACACTCGGTAATTTGACTTGCCAACAAATTATCTTGAGTTGGACCCTCCCTTGCAAAAATCCTGGCTGCTCCTTTGTTTACCAAGTCTAAATTGGACTCACTATCGAAGGTGGCAAGGCACTGGAATGCCAGTGACTGGCCTTACTCTTGATAAACCAATGATATTTATTGTTGGCGAAATGGGTTAAGGTTAGCTTGGGTTGCGTTAGATTTGGTCCTCCCCCTCTAAACGTGAGGGCTAGATCTGCCAATGCCTACAAAACCAACGATTACTCTCCGGACATGAACTATTTGATAAAATATATTGGTAAGTAAAAATATGTTTTTAATGCTTAAAAATCACTCAGATTGCTAAATAGACGACAGATGTACAATTTGCGGGACGAAGAACATTATTAAAAAAGGGGCAGTCCCTTACATTGCAGAACGGTTGGCAATCTCTCACTATAATAATAATAATAATAATAATAATAATGTTTGGGGTTGGAAGTTGTTCAACTTACTTCGTAATGCAAAGTTCCTGTGACGGAGGGGACCTACAGCTTTATGTGGGATCCGAACCACGTATTACTACATTACCTAAAAGCAGAGGACGGTCATCCATCCAACTACTGAACAGAACTAACGTCGCTTAATTACGTTGAGTTGATATAAGGGGAAGCGGTACTGCGACATAGCCAGCCACGACGTAGCCCACTCTCCTCATCTTTTTTCAAAAATAGTTGCGAGAGAGAGAGAGAGAGAGAGAGATGTAAGATGGTGAAAATTATAATTAATTTTGTTTTAGTGTAGCTGAAAAGCAGCTTATACATACGAACTTTGAGGACTTTTAGAAAATGGTAGAATTTGGAAAAATGTAAAACTCAAGAAATAATCACAGAGAAATAATTCCGAGTTCATTACTCTTTCAAGCAATCTAATCTTCCTTCTGAGTAGATAATAAATAATCTTAATAATAATTACTGTATTCTTCCATGGAATATATACAGTATATACTCGTTACAGATCAGGATATCTTAAGCAAACCACAGTAGTATGGGCGCAAAAGGAGGGAGTGCAATGCAATTATAAATGTTGGTCAATATTGTAAGGGAGGACGGAATGTTGCAAGAGGTTATGCAACGAAGGGGGAGAGGGTTATACAACAAGGGGAGAGGGGTTATCCCCAAGCTGCAATGAAGGGGAACTCCCTAGCAAGCTGGGGGGAGTCCACTTGACCTCTTTTGGGGGAGAAGCTGGGACGGCCTCACTCCCCAAAGGGGTATACCTAACCTAAGAGAGGAGAAGGAGAGAGGAGTGTTCGCTCGGCTCCTGCCAAGCGCATACTGTTTGTTTTTTCTGTTTAAGGTGCTTTCAACCCTGCTGGATTATTGACACCATTTTTTTTTTTTTGTAGAGAAAGGTGGTGAAAGAAGTAGTAGAAGAACAGAGTTTTGAATCGCTGTGGATTCATACTAACAATCATGCTGAGAGTTCATCCGAGCGCCCGCTGTCTTATAAGATCCTAATCAGCCAGTTGGCTCAATCCGCCAGTTAGCTAAGAAGGCTTCTTAGAAGGCGTAATTGGCTTGTTCAGGTGTACATTATTAGGGTTGAGTTGCCAGATTGCGCTATTTAATTAATTAAAGCATATATTCTCGTCAGTTGGCTTTCCGCCAGTTGGCTTAACCAGCCAGTTGACGTAGAATACCGAGAAGGCAGGTGTATGTATTATCTTTTCAGCTGCCAGACTGCGCTGTTCATATATTCTTGACAGATGGCTTAGAAATCCGTCCGTCGGTTTAGAAGGCAGCCATTTGGTATAATTAAATAATAATATCGTTTACATCCAAAAGAGTTAAATAAAACACCATTACATCATTCTGTTTATTTAGACGAATTATTGGAATCGATCTCACGAAATATATAGAAAATAAATATACAATCAAACGATGGAATATATATGATCCAAAAAATAAAATAAAAAATAATATCATAAGAAATACGAACGAGGAATATATATATATATATAAAATACACATATCTATATATATATATATATATACATATATATATATATACACACACATTTAACTGCAATGACCACGCAGTATATTAATGTATAGAAACGACGTAAGTATAGAGGAGTGTTCTGCACACGAGGAAGAGAAATAACGAACAAATGAAAAATGAGGTGACCGCCCGGGAATCGAACCCAGGACCGGCAATCGGAAGGTCCTGGGTTTCGATTCCCGGGCGGTCACCTCATTTTCATTTGTTCGTTATTTCTCTCCTCGTGTGCAGAACACTCCTCTATACTTACGTCGTTTCTATATATATATATATATAATCAAAAAAATAATAATATACAAAACGATGGAGTATAACCAATATATTAGTACAGGACACACACACACACACACACACATATATATTATATATAATATATATATATATATATATATATATATATTATATTAAATAATTAAATATATTGAAAATAATAATATACCAAACGAAGGAGTATAATCATCAATATATTAGAACGAAATATATATATATATAAATACAATTATATTAAATAATTAAATATATTGAAAAATAAATATACATCAAAATACTTTATGTTCTACCGCGCTTAACTAAAATACTAACTCGCACATAATCTGAGTCTAGAGTCACATCATTATTGCTTTGCACTACGCGGTAAATACGGCTTAACAATTTTTTCACCGCTCAAGGTGTGCGGGCGCCTATACTAGATATAAATGGCCTTCATATCGTTCAATACTATTTTTGTGCCCACTTTACATTCGGTTAGTAAGGTATCTTTAAACACAGCTAGAATACACTCAAAAGCAGGCACAAAGAGGGCACCGTTAGCCATTACGTCATTATTAAATACAAGTTTATAAACACTCCTTTCTCGGGTTGCCAACTCCATGAAGTTTGAAAAAAAGGACAAGAACATCAATTCCAATATACTGTATACAAGGTTAGGGAAAGAAGTAAAATTTTATTTATAATTATTACAATTTATACTGCATGCTTTTTTATTGCATATTTCCTTAAAGTAAATATTTTTATTGATATACAGATATTGACCCATTGAGTCATGCATTGACAAAATTTATGGTAACAATATTTATTTTTAAATTTATACTTTTCCGCTACACGGAACGTTAACATTTAAGTGAAGAAATGAATTTATAAAATGTTACTCGACTTAAGACTTTATAATTATTTCCTTTTAAACAAAAGTTTTGTTATAAAACTGTTGTTTGGAACAAGATTGTTATCAGAAAAGGACAAATGGCGTCCTTTCCGAACTCAAGAAAGGACAAGGACAAAATCTACAAAAAAGGACTGTCCTTTTCAAAAAAGGACGGTTGGCAACCCTACTCCTTTCCAATCGAGGGTTTTTTCTTACCGTCCAGAGCTTTTCAACAGTGAACTCTTCTTCACTCTGCATAGCGGCAATTGAAATAATCTTCCAAGTCGTAACCACAGCTATCATTATATAGAGATACAACTCTTCAGGTTGAACAGTGTTGTGAGCTCTGCCTAATACCGCTCAAATCCTTTGTACCAAGGTCGGGATATTTCGAAGAGTCTAAACCTTTTAAATAAGCATCCAGCTCTAACCCATTCTTGCCTTGTTCATCCTACATTCGATAAATCCGTCTAGCAGAGCGGTGTATGCGTATTCAAGAACCGTGTCAAAATAAATCATATCCGTAACACGAGTGTCTAATATAGGCTTCAGCTTGCGGAATCCGACGATTTCAAACATTCTGTCGAGGATGAATCGGTTTCGCGAAGGGACAAGAAGGTTATTGTCAGATGCATTCTTCCACATTAGTCGTATATCAATGCAAGGCTGAGCGTTATTTATACACAACGTGCAAACAACGGCATATGAGGGGCATCACTAATCTGTTTCTTCTTGTACCTACACCTGCAGGTATTTTATAACGGTCCTCACACCCTTCTCAACTATCATGAAGACTCTATTCATCTCTTTAACACTTAAATAAATAACATTACGTTTACCAGAGTTTGCTTGCCTACAAGTCGTTTCAAGTACATAGTTAATGGTACGGTTTCGCGCCTAACACGCGCAATGACTTCCTCACGGACACATCGTACACGGCATTGAGAATGCTTCTCAAATGAAGCTCCATCGTTCTCAAAGAGTGCACGTCCAATCGGTTTCAAGCTCTGAGATGACTATGAGCCACAGGTGGCCGGACCGGCTCGACGGGCAGAGTGAGTCACACCATAAGCTGATGAAACGTGTACGATATTGTTCCAACATGAAAGAGTCATGTGAATACTATCACCCATTATATGGGTCGTGGGAGTAAAACTGGCGGGTCGTGAGTTACCCGGGTATAGGTCCTATGTCCCTATCGGGAACGACCGGTTTTCTCCCCCTCAGCATAGGTTTCCAAGGAATTACGAAGGGGTCCGGGGCTCAGGAGATCCCCCATCCCTACGATGTTGGGAGGTGTCTTTTCGGTCACGTGATTGACCCAGTGCACTGCGTCGATTAGCTGATCATTCCATTTCTAGGGCTAGGAGTCGAGTCGAGGGGGAATCTTCTCCTCCCATGCCATAAGCCTAATGATAGGCTGTACTGGGTTCCCGGAGTCAAGGGGACCCGATAGGTCGTCTTTCGGGGTACGACAACACGTGAAAACCGTACCTTGCACCACGTCGGTTAGCCTATGATTCCGTGTATTTGTAAGGCGAGACGAAGCGGGGGGAAATCTTAATTAAATCTTCTCCCCAAAGCCATAGGCCTAATGGATAGGCCTCGTATTGGGGTTCCCGGAGTAATGGGATCGCCGATGAGTCTAAGCGTGTACCGGGGACAACCTGGAGAATTTTGCGAATGGAGCTAGAAGCCGCGCAAAGTAGCTTCTGTAGCCGTTCAATTAATTCTCGGTCCACGTCCCCCCGGGTACCTATCGAAGTTTGACCGTGGCTGAAAGGACCTATGAAATGGTAGAGATAGATAGATTTCTTTTGGTCAGGTGATTGACGACTGCACTGCGGCGATTAGCCGATGATTCCATTTATAGGGCTAGGAGTCGGGGGGAATCTTCTTCTCCCCAAGCCATAAGCCTATGGATAGGCTGTATTGGGTTCCCGGAGTCAGGGGACCCGATAAGTCTTTCGGGGGGTACGACAACACGCGAAAACCGTACCTTGCACCCGTCGGTTAGCTATGATTCCATGAATTTGTAAGGCTAGGAGAAGCGGGGGGACATCTTATCTAATCTTCTCCCCAGAGCCATAGGCCTAATGGATAGGCCTCGTATTGGGTTCCCGGAGTAATGGGATCGCCGATGAGTCTAAGCGTGTA
Organism: Bathynomus jamesi; assembly: GCA_023014485.1. Classification (NCBI taxonomy): domain Eukaryota; kingdom Metazoa; phylum Arthropoda; class Malacostraca; order Isopoda; family Cirolanidae; genus Bathynomus; species Bathynomus jamesi. Next base: position 20,586 of record JAJOZX010001528.1, read on the forward strand.
CCGGGGACAACCTGGAGAATTTTGCGAATGGAGCTAGAAGCCGCGCAAAGTAGCTTCTGTAGCCGTTCAATTAATTCTCGGTCCACGTCCCCCCGGGTACCTATCGAAGTTTGACCGTGGCTGAAAGGACCTATGAAATGGTAGAGATAGATAGATTTCTTTTTGGTCAGGTGATTGACGACTGCACTGCGGCGATTAGCCGATGATTCCATTTATAGGGCTAGGAGTCGGGGGGAATCATCTTCTCCCCAAGCCATAAGCCTATGGATAGGCTGTATTGGGTTCCCGGAGTCAAGGGGACCCGATAAGTCTTTCGGGGGGTACGACAACACGCGAAAACCGTACCTTGCACCACGTCGGTTAGCCTATGATTCCATGAATTTGTAAGGCTAGGAGGAAGCGGGGGACATCTTATCTAATCTTCTCCCCAGAGCCATAGGCCTAATGGATAGGCCTCGTATTGGGTTCCCGGAGTAATGGGATCGCCGATGAGTCTAAGCGTGTACCGGGGAAAACCTGGAGAATTTTGCGAATGGAGCTAGAAGCCGCGCAAAGTAGCCTCTGTAGCCGTTCAATTAATTCTCGGTCCACGTCCCCCGGGTACCTATCGAAATTTGACCGTGGCCGAAAGCACCTATGAAAAGGTAGGGCCGGGGTGATCCTAGCCCGGCAGCAGACCCCTCTATAAACCACTCGTTGACTTATAAGTAGCGCGTCATAGGGCCTATGACTTCGGCCAAAATTTTCCATCAATCGCGCGCCCAATGCCTCGGCTCGTCGGAGCAACTGTCTCCCCGGTGCCTATGGCGACCCATAGGGCTAGCGATCAGCAATAAGTAGAAGATGGAAGGTCACAGATTGGGCTCTAAAGGCGCCCGAAATCTTGTGAGTTTCAACAGGCAGGTAACATCTTGCAAGGGGGTGAGATCGTGAGTTTTAGTCCCTGCCCTCTCATGGAATCTACCGGTTGAATTAATTCCCGTAGCAATGTGATGTAGGATGCTGCCTAATCGAAATTCTCACAACTTGCCCAATGGGTGTTGTAGACCGTAGGTGTGTTTTGAGAAATTTTCCGATACATGAAGCAATACCGGTTTTAATGTGCCAGAATGCGCACCAGACATTTTCGTTCATTTCCACGAACTAAACACATTTTATTGACAATCCGGTGCACTATTTGAGAGAAACATATGCCTATATTTTTCCTTTTTGCTTAGCAGACGATACTCGTCTCTAAACTCTGTTAAAAACTCGCACAGGCCTTTAGCCACAACCTCACTACAAACCTCGTCATGATATATATTAATGTAGTGGTAAAAATACTTAAGATTCTCCATGATGACAAGATTTACATTTTCAACCGTAGGGTACGAGTACTCGGTATGATGTAACATGACATAATATCGCTTGTCACACCACTCATCAACAAGACTCACTAACGATAACCGTTGCTTATCTTCTACTTCGCGGTATATGTGAGCTTTTATAAAGGTTAGGTCTACAACATACTTCACTACATCGCTTGTACTACGAAATCCTACAATGCCCTCTTCAGAATAGCCGTAGAGTATTTGTGCCTCTTGTTCCTTCGCACGGTTCAATGTAGCCTTAAAAGTATCAAAGGAGGGTGGAATAGGGAGTCTTTCAGTATCCACCACATCTTCACACTTTGCTGAATACCACTTCATAAACGATGAACACGCAATATTAAAGGCAGCCATTACTAATTTACGTCTACGTGGGAAAATACACGTCTGAGATCCAGGGCTTGCAGCGGACAACTGAACACGCAAGGAAGAGATATGCCCAGGTAGTAGTAGGAGTCATGTGACTGATCATACAGGGGGCGGAGCTTAGAACTTTCTTCTGTTATGGGCAAGAATATACACAGTCATTTTTTTAACTTGTCCGCTAATTTGACAATATAGGATACAAAGAGCTTTTTCACATTTGTGACACTCATCACACTCGATCTCCATGGTTTCAGCGTTCGTGTAAGTTTCTATATCGTAGTACACGGTTATACAAGGACTATTCACTCCATCCGCCTTATATTTTTTATGACATGTAGAACAGTGAATTTCATTGCATTTATGTTTGAAATTCCCCCACTTATCCATCATGTGAAACATACCGCACTTACAAATCCTCATTTTCCTGCAAGTGCCAATTGATTTATAGAGTTCAAAGCATTTATTATTGAAAAATGTATGTCTACACACATTACGCACCCTCTTCTCAGTTTCAACTACATGACTTTCACATTTGGGGCTTTTACACTGCTCACATACCATGTAGCATTCCTTACAATGTTTCACTATATCATCAGCAAATTCGAGACATCCCTTACACAGATCATGGTGCCTTCCATATTTTCGACTTTTATCATAACTAGCGTAGAGAGTCCTTATATTACGGATGGGGAGATACAATGTTCCTGACAATCCTAAAATAAGTAAAGGTCTTGTACGATCTTTCACACAGCTTTTAAAAACATACACAGTCCTACGACGATCATCCACTCCAAATACAACTATACGAACATTCATTTCCTGCTCGACCCTTCTCAGCAGTTCAGGACCCATATTACACTCAAACTCAAGTTTACGATCTGAAGCCAGTTTACGGGTACGTTGCACAACCGTAGGCAACCAAATTTTTGCTATAAAGCAATTTATTGCTATAAAGCCGCAACCACGATCGACGTTTAAATGCTTTCTTTAAATAACCGGAGAATTGAAATTAAGAGTATAAGGTGTGGCACTATGACCCGCGACCCGGAATACTCTGTCAATATCTACCATGAAGTTTCCATATTGAAGGCTGTACTACTTTGAGAGGCCTGCATTATACGGCCCTGCATTATACGGCCCAAGATATATTCTGTGTCTACAGCTGCCAAGCGTCTGAACGGTATTACTACCCAAAAATCTACGTCCCCGTCATCTGAACCGAACCTGAAGGACAACCTCGTCCGGACTTCACGTTCGTCGCGGTTCTGAAGGGCAAACTCCACAATACGTTCAACTACGCGTCGCAGTCCAACACCGTTGGTATACAGGGATCCAGGGTCAACCCTGACCACGTACCGATTTCTAGTCTGGGAAGGGGTGGGGTAGAGGTGCGCACCAACTCGAATGTTAAGCCTTCCTCCACAGCACGAGAAGCTGCTGCTGCTGCTGCTGGTGTGGAGGAAGTATCCGGAATTGAACAGGAATAAGTGGGTATATTTGAGGGAGGTACTATTGTGGGGATTGTGTCGTAAGACGTAGAGGGTTGGGGTTCTATTACTGGGGTCTAACAACCGGCGTAATCCTGGCACGCTTTATACCTGACGTGGAGGGTTCTTCATCATGCTTCCGCTTTGAATTGCAGCATGCTACTGGTATCGCTGGTGAGGTCTCGTCAGTGGGGATGGCTTCTGTGGCTACACGGTCATCGGGGCCATATGTAATATCGATGATGGGGGTCTGCACATCGTCGTCATTCACGGTTCTGTGGAAGAAGAAAAACAAGAATATAAGGAGCAGCACTTAAATTTTGTTATATTTTGTAAATGGCCCACTTAGGGGTGCGACGTGTTAGAGATGGAATCGGATCTGTAGAAAAATTCAGGTTCACAAGCCCCTCCACATGTATTATATCTGGTCCTACAGGATGTGGTAAAACTGTGTTTATGCTTAAAATCATTAACGATAAGGGGGAGATGTTCTCAAAATTTGTGCATAAAGTAATATGGTGCTATTCGACGTATCAGTCAGTGTTCAACGAGTACCAAGATGATATTTTGTTCCACAAAGGGGTATATGACGTTAATTCATTAAAGGGAAATGAGCACACAGTCATTGTAATTGACGATCTCATGTTGGAAATGGATAAAACGTTTGCCGAGACATTTACAGTGTTCTCCCACTATCTTAACATAAGTGCATTCTTCATCAATCAGAATCTATTTTTCAAAAATAGATACATGCGCGATGTGTCGTTAAATACACAATATCTAGTCTTATTCGCGCAACGTAGAGATGTGTCACAAATTGGGGTATTAGCCAATCAAAAGTTCCCGAATCAGCGTAAGGAGTTTTTGGAGGTTTCCAAAGCCACAAGTCAGCGTTACGGATATTTGCTTTGTGACCTTCACCCGCGAAACACGTTTAGGGTGCTTCTAAGAACGAATATATTCCCAAACGAGCCTGAAACGGTATATATTCCAGAATGACAAATAGGCTGAAGAAATATCGTGAATTAATAAAAATCTATCAACGATTGCCCGGGGCACTGCAACAGATGTTTGTTAAAAATATCGACTCCGACTTTTTAAAATGCATCTGTGAAATCTGTCTTAATGTTATAAAATGTAATGTGCCAATGAAACCCCCTCAGAGGTAATGTTCCCTCTAATTTTTTTTAGTCCGTGTGCGCAAGAAATTTTCGTTGTGCATACATTTAGATTCATGGTGAAAAATTGTGCAAACTTTTCTGAGCGCTATTATCTTCAAAATGAAATATATATAAATATTAAATACTTGATAAATATTATTTCCATAAGGTGATAGCTTGATCATTACGCTACTATTAAATGGATATTAAAAAACTGTTTACAATTTTATATATTCTTAAAAAAGAAAACATTTTATCCATTCTAAAAATATGAATAAAATTAAAAATAGTAAAATAAAATTCGACAAAATAAAGAAATAAAATAAAAATAACATTAATTGAAAATGACTATTTTAGTTATCATTTCTCAAAACAATTTTTAGCATTTAGCAATTTAAAATAGACTATCATGATTAATACATGATTTTATCCATTCACAAAATAGGAATAAAATAAAAATAATTTTATTTTTATGAATTATGAGATAATTACTTCGTTTTTATGCAAAAATAAGAAAGAGAAGGTTTATATTCAATGCGTTAATGTATAAAAGAAAAAACTGCAAATACATAGTTAAAAAAAATCTGTATTGCGTAATTGCGCGGACGTCGGCGAAGTCGGGCGGAAGGGGTTAATACTTAAAAGAGCGACTATAGAGTATGTTGATGCAAATGGTCAGACCTTGTGTGACGATATAGTTTTGAAATTACTTCATTTACTGTCGTGACTCATGGTACACTTGAGCCTGTGCGCATTTTATTTTGCTGTGTGCGCGGGTTTCACAACGCGTGTGCGCGCGCACACGCGCACAGCTTAGAGGGAACATTGCTCAGAGGGCTCGCTTACGTCGTTACAAGAACATAATACGTGCGGTCGCTCGTAAAAGTCAAACTTTGGGGAAGAAAAAGCGAATTATTGTAAAAAGAGGGGGCTCATTCCTCCCCATCTTATTTTCAGTTTTGAGACCTTTACTGACTAGATTAATATAATGAAGAAAGTGGTAGTGATTCCGCACGAGGTATATGCTTCATTGCAAAGTTCAAAGATTCCAGACACGGCTCTAAAACTCCGTAAAAGCAGGCTTAAAAGAATGGAGAGCGATTTTTTGGCCCTATTAAACAGTGAAAAGTCACCTGATGAGAAAAGGATCTTGTACCAAGAGGCTCTGCAAAAATTTCTTCATGAGTATGAAGATTATAAGAATCCGACAGAGCTTCCCGTGGTTATTAGGCACAGCGTGAGCAAAGCTGAGCATGGCGACATAGGAACTGGGCCCGATTAAAGATGACCAACCAAAGAATAACGGAACGCAACACATCGAGCATGTATTAAAAAGCAGTCTCCCACATACATTGAGGAATAAAGGCTTAAGTCTTTATAATCTGTTGAGTGAGGACCCCATCATACAGTGGACCGATACAGGCAAGGTCATTGTTGAAGGAACAAGGGTACACGGATCCAATATCGTCGACATTGTCCATGATCTAGTGAGAAAGTGGGATAGGCCCTCACCAACAGGATGGAAGCATATTAAAGCAAGACTACAACAAATAAATGTTCCCAAAACATTGATAGGAAATCTGAATAGACTAAAAGACTTGGAACGAGTCTCGCATGTGTCACAACTGAGTACGCCATCACCCCCAACAGTAGCATCTCTGAAAAGGAGAAAGAAGAGAACAAGCGGCCAACCTTATCCACTCTAAAATACGCAAATGGCTAACATATTAAGTAAACGCCATTATGACATTTCTAACCCCGCCTCCTATGGCAGCGTTAATAGACTGTACAGAGGTGTTTACAAAGATGGAGTAGGGAAAAAAGATGTTGAGAGGTTTTTGCGGGAGCAAGATGCTTATACACTTCATAAACCGGTGAGAAAAAGGTTTAAAACGGCCAAGACAACAGCGGCTTCGATTAACTCTATTTGACAAGCGGATTTAGCAGACATGCAAAGATATTCAGTGTATAACGACGGCTACCGCTACATCCTATTCATAATAGATGTATTCTCCAGATATCTGTGGCTAATTCCTCTGAAAAATAAATCGCCTGAAACAGTTGCTAAAGCTACCAAAACGTTGATGTTGAAGGAAGATAGGGTTCCTGGCTATTTTTGTACGAATATGGGGAAAGAATTTATAGACCGCGCTTTTCAGAACATGCTGACAGAGTTTAATATCAGTTACTACACTAGCAGTTCTATACATAAGGCCTCTTTAGCTGAAAGAGTTCAACGTACCATAAAGGAACGCATGCATCGCTATTTTACACATAAAAACACGTACAGATATATAAACATTCTGGGATCATTGGCCTCGTCATACAACCGTTCACACCACCGTACGATTGGCACAACACATAACGAACTTTTAGAAAGAGGTACGCGCCCAGAGGTGAGAAGAGATGGAGCACCGCCACCACACTCTACACATTTCAAAATCAATGATTATGAAAGGCTATCACGTTCGGGGAATAAATTCGCGAAGGGATTTGAGCAAGGATGGACACATGAGATTTTTAAAGTTAATCCTATGAGACCTAAAGGCGAGATAATGATGTATTACGTTGAAGATTTGAAAGAGAAAGAAATCGTAGGAGGCTTTTACCGCGATGAGTTGCAGAAAGTGACATTTAATTTAGGAAAAAGTGTTTTAAAATTGAAAAAAATTTAGGCAGCAAAGGTTGAGGAAAGAGAAAAATGTACCTGGTGAAATGGCTAGGGTACCCAGAAAGCTTCTACACCCATATAAAAGCTAGTGCAATAACCACTTCTGTGTCACACTCCCGTCCTCTTCTTCTCTGTCTGTCCTAAACGCGCAGCTTCAACGTCATTAAGCTGAAGTCCATCTCCAAGGAACAAGTCCCTCCTGCCGTAGAAACTGTTCCAAAAATTCGCAAAATGCACTCCTTCCTGTTGGCAAAGAGACTTTAGGTTATTGTTGATATAGGTCGCCTTGCTGTAGAAATCGCTACGTTGGATAATTCGAGGAAGTATACCTGTTAAAACAATCTTATTAGTGTTTTCCTTTAGTCGCTGTAGTAAGTCCTTGTACCTAGCCAGCAGCTCTTCCGATCTAGAATTTAAAACGTTATTAGTACCGACATGAATAACATACGTTGTGTCCTTGTAGGTACCGTCTGTAAAATGGTCAACACTATTAGTTATATCCTCCACCCTTGCACCAGGGTAGCAGTAACGGCGCCTACGACAAGGGTTTCTCCCACAGAATTCCTCGAGCTGCCCTCGAACAATGGAATCGCCAACGAGTCGTATTTCCGGTTCATCAGCATCTTCGAAACCTAAAACAGAAAACTTATTGCTTGTTATTACTGGTAGACAAGTCTTAGGTTTTCTAAATGGGGCTCCATTACTCACTTGAATAAAGGGTTGGAAACTAGGGGAAGAGAGAGGGCTATTAGTACTATTTATATTAGTAGAAACTGAGGCAGGAGGGGTCGTAACTGCAGTGGCGTAGCGTGGGGTGTGCGGGGTGTGCGGACCGCACAGGGCGGCCACTTTGGGGGGCGGCAATTTTGGCCAAGGCTGGCATTACGGTACGGTATGGTACGAAATACCGTATTGTTTTCTATGTTTTAAATTGAATTATTACATTTGTTTTTTTATTGTCTATCATCACGGTTTCAATTTTCATCATTATTACATTGTTCCTCAATCAATAAAATGTAAATCCTTTATATACGTGTGTTTGCTGTAGTGGAAGGTATGTTACGTTTAAGGAAGGGGGCGGCCAATTTGGCTACCGCACAGGGCGGCCAAAACCCACGCTACGGCACTGCGTAACTGGAGTCTCAAGGGATTCTAATTTTGCCGTCAGGAGCATCACCCTTTCTTCAAGCCTCACTCTGGCCTTCCTCTCACGTTCTAACTCGTTCCTCAGGACTTCCATGCTTGAGCACCACCTGCAAATTAACTGTTCATTATTATTAGCCATTGTAAACGCGTAAGCGGCAAATTTCCCTTCACAGCGACTGCAAGTACTTGACGGGGGTGCCATACTCTTAATTAAAACAAATATCAAATAAAAAAAACGAGCGTTCGGAAATTAGTAAATTACAACGTAGGTCTACCGCGTGCTTATTGTGCCGTCACCTGCGCAAGCTCGCAAAAATGTTCTTGAAACGCAGAAACAGGTTCTTGTAACACAAATTTATACTAAATGAATATATACTTAATTAAGCTACCGACGAAAGATCTGTAAAAGAAAAAGTATTAATAAAACTTATTTGTCCGCTATTCGACCGACGTTTTTCTTTCCATTTTTCGTTTTTCCCACGGTGGGTGACCACACTCTACTTGATCCCGTTAGAAGGGAAGAAGAACCTTATGAAACTTCGTTTTCTAATAGATTTGAAAAAAAAAAGGCGCAAACAAGGGAATTTTAACCTTATGAAACCTCGTTTAGTAATAGATTCGGAAAACAAACAAGGCAAGCCACGTGCACTAGCCTTGGTTTAATCAAATAATATAGTAATGAATAAAGTCAATAACTGAAATATATTCGTTAATGAATGATTAGTAACACGAAGTAATTTAGTTAAGAATGCACCAAACACTATTTTTTTAAAGACACTTCAACGAAAACCACTTATTCAATTGGTAACACTGGATACTCGATAAAACACGTCTGTTCACAAGGAAAGGAATGACCTTAAGGCTCTGTATATCAAATATAAAATAGCTCATACACTAAACGGGGTAGTATTTCTAAAAAGAATTGTATGCATTATACAAAGCAAAGAGAATGTAATTCTTTCCACTATTACTTGAGTTTACTTATAAAGAAAATGTCTTGACATGTTAATAAATACTGTATACAACAATGTTTCTATTTACTCCTCTTTCATTTTTAAATTATGTCTAAGTACGCGATGTTTTTTCCTTAACCACCACTGCTCTGTGTGTGTGTGTGTGTGTGTGTGTTGGCTTGTGGGCACAGTCGCGTGCGGTGGTAATGAGTACACAAAAGCGTCAGGTTTCATTTAATGACACTTTTTTCTTATTATTAATATCAATGTTATGCCTAAGACAGTGTTGCCGGTGGCAACTATACTCTATATTCATACTAGCACTGGGTCAGCGTGCTGCATTATATGAAGTGACCTCTAAACCTTATATACAGTACTTTCAAATTTTTTTTACATTTTAGCTTTTTTACATTTAGCTTTTTGACATTTTAGCTTTTTTACATTTAGCTTTTTGACATTTTAGCTTTTAGCTTTAGTTTTTTTTTTTCTAGATATCGCGGTATGAGTTATACACTGTGCACAATAGACTGGATATATTAAAAAGGGCAAGACGAATTCAAATGAGATTTATACATTGGGTAATTATCCTGGAGAGCATCTCCCGATTTAACGGGTCATGTGCGGCTTTATATACGAAAGGCCTTGTAACCAGCTGCTATATACGTTGTGAAATATGTAAATGGTATTGATTATGGAACTCGCAAAGATATTACTGATATACCCTAAGAGGTCGATGGCTTTAATCGGAATTTTAGGTGATCTTAGTTTGACATGCCTATTCTATGTAAAAATGTGTGCTGATTCCAAAAAAAGCAGTCTTATTGACCCCAGCTACGACAAAATGGCCATTTTGGACACTTTTTGGCCAATTATGGCCAAAATCAGAGATTTTCAGAATTTTAGGTGATTATGGTTTGACAAACGTATTCTATGTAAAAATGTGTGCTGATTCTAAAAAAAGCAGTCTTATTGACCCCAGCTACGACAAAATGGCCATTTTGGAGTCGTTTTAATAGGCTTATCAAATTAAGATCACCTAAAATTTTGATTAAAGCCATCTACCTCTTAGGGTAACCATAAATCATGTCCCAATGAGTGACACACTGTTTTGCTAATGGTTTTGTTTTGACAGATGGATGATGGTGTGGAGGTGCCTTTGCGGTGTGTGCTGCATGCGAGTGGTGATGCAGAACATGATGGTGATGCAGTGGCTCCATTTACTAAACAAACGTGGAAAAAAGCTGGGGACACAGCTGAAGCCAGAAAACAATATCAGATGAGTTCTAAATACCTTGCTATATGTGAAGCCATTAATTTTAATGCTGAACCACTGCCTCATTATGGCTTTTACAATGGGTGTTACAGTAAATTTACCGCTTATCAGATACAGTCAAAGGAAAAGAAAACATGTTCCGATGAAAACATTCTTAAAACAAGATCTATGGTAAAGAAACCACTAGTGCCTACTATCTCAACTACTGGGTTGCTAGGAAGAAATTGTATTTCCTGCAATGGTCTGGACCGCAAGCAATTCCCCAGTGGTTTTGAAATACTATCTCTATGTGAGACTACATAAGCACAGGACAGTATTATAAATGCTGCAAGGCAACTGAAAGACAAAGACTTTCTTCGTGAATATGAACACATTGACTTCATAGCGAAGGAGGTCAAGTACCATAAGACATACAGGAAAAGGTATATTTCCATGGCTGCTAAAGCTGTGGCCAAACAACAAGGTGTAACGTACAGAAACGGACGAGAATCTGCTTTCTTAAGATTACTTACATATATGGAGTCTATTGCATATATTGCATATATTGCATCTATTGCAAAGGATGCTATGGCCAAGGAAATTAAGAATGTAGCTTTGTTCCTCAGAGAGAAGATCAAGAAGCTAAGTGAGAATAAACTCCCAAAGCCTATTTCAGTAGAAGCAATCCATGATGGTCAGTGTCCAAATATACCTGCTGAAATATTAGAGTTTTATAGGATTCTGTACACAGGAACAAAAGATGAAGCCAGTCAGAGAGTGGAGCGGTATGTTGAATCATCAGCTGAAGATAATATCTACAAAGCTACTGGTGGAACACTGAAGCCATCTAAACACATGCTGCTGGGCATGAGTTTAAAGAGTATTACTAGTTCCAGGAAGATTCAAGAAGTTGTTAATCACTTTGGCCACAATCGCCTGAAAACTACAAAGCCTGTGCTGCCAGAGATGTTGCATGGACAATATCTTGCAAAACAAACAAACAAACACCAATGTGGTCTGGCTGGAACTCAACAATAACCAAAGATGATTCACTAGCTCAGAACATAGGCTATTTGGCAAACATCGGAGCCCCTACTACACGGCATAATGTAGTGAATGAAACTATGAAAAGAAATATGGCCATTGCTGAAGAATGTAATGAAGATTGCATTGCAACAACCTAGGATCTGGCTATAGCCAAGCCAGCTTCACAGTTGCAGGACACCATGAGCACTAAGTATGACAATGTCTTTGTCTGCTTTGGGTTTTCCATATTATGTTCCGATATCTGTCAGCAGTGGGGTACTTATTGGACGAGTCAGGTGCAGCCACATTTTAAGTGAAAGTGGTGCCTTCACAAAGGGTTCGCTCAATGCCTTTTTGACAGAAAAACACTATAATCAGGCTAGAAGAATACATGTGCTCCTAGCATCTGCTATGCGGAGCAACCATATGTTTTTTTTTTTAACTGGAAGAGATAAATGACAGTTATGGACATTTGGTTGAAGCCCTGAAGACTCCACGAATCACCATCCTCTGAGAAGATGACATCTTTGGAGGAGACAGATGAGTACATAGCATTCATGATGGCCTATGAAAGCTTCTGCGATGACCAGAGCTGGCAAACATGGTGTAAATGCACAGTCCTGGATGAATTACATTGACATGGCTGACATCTACATGCTCATCAGTAGAGCCGTACGAACAAATGATGTAAACCTTTTCATCTTCATGCTTGGGAAAACGATTGATATTTTCTTTGCTGCAAATCGCCACAATTATGCACGCTACATGTGTTTGTACTATCTCAGACTCTTAAACATGGATACCACCCATCCTGGCATGAGACAACAACTTGAAAGAGGTGGTTTATCTGTGAGGTTGTCATCCAATTCCTTTGCCAGACAACCAGTGGATCAAGCACTAGAAAGTACGATCAATGCAGATGCAGCTTCGCGACAAACTGGTATCACTGCTTTCCATCAAAGTCAAGGAGCAACCAGGCGCTGGACAGTGACGAGATCAGCTAGAAGTACCATAGTGAGGCATCTGTTTGAAAAAGCAGCTATAAGGAAGGACACTAATCCAAGCTATGAACAAAGAAAGTCGAAGGTGAGTAAATTCCAAAGAGACCTGGAAAGCATATCCAAAATGATAGAGACTATAATGAATCCTTTCGTCGAGTCTGCTTAAAGATACCAATCTGTACTGTCTAGCAGACGGCAAGAAAATGCCAGATGAAATAAAAGCAGAGATGTTAAATCTCTTCGTTTTGGGGGAAAAGTGGAAAGATGACTTCCTCCAGGAATGCTTAAATGACCCCACAAGGTTTGAAAGACCACTGCAAAGAAGAAAAGTGAAAAACTTTGCCAGTGCTGCTGTCAAGAGCAAAGTACGAGGTAAAGATGAAAATGTTCTGGTGCTGAAGACAACACGGGATTTGCTCGGCAGATTACTTTATCTTGCTTGTACCAGAAAGATCGGGCTTGAAAATGTGTTTCCTTTTCCACTTACTCCTGTTCCCATCTTCATGGCTAGCATTTATGGCACGATGAAGAAAACACCAAAGTATCAACTATCCAAACATCTTGAAGATTTGATTACACACAGAGAGCAGCCAACAGTTGATCTAGTTGTCTATGACGCAATGTTTGTAAGCCAATCACTGCCTTCAGACTTGCCTCTTACTCTTGGAACTGTAGCAATGCTGGTCCTGAAGATTATATGCAGTGCAAGGGCAAGTGAAGTACTCTTTGTCTGTGACAAGTATGTGAAAAGTATAAAGAATGTTGAGCAACAGGCAAGAGGTGCAAATGATGGATCATTTCACATAACTGGATCAGATCACTTACGTCCTAAAGATTTTAGACATGCCTTGAGATCACTAAATTTCAAAACTGCACTTATGAAGTTCTTCATGAATGAATGGAAAGATAACAAGTACGCACCTATCATAAAACAAACGAGAGTTCTTGTTGCACATGAGGAGCAGTGTCTGCAATATACAGCAACTCTATCAGAAAATGTAGAACACAATGAGGCACCTGAGTATGTATGCTCACACGTGGTGGCCGATATCATGCTAGCGTACCATCTCAGCGTGCTGTCAAAAACAAGACCAAGACAGAATGTTGTTGTCCGTGCAACGGACACTGATATCATAGTTATTCTTCTGTACCATGCCAGACAACTCAAAGCCAACGTGTGGATAGACCTTGAGCATGCTAGTGACAACACCAGGAGATATGTACAATCACTTTTCACTTTTTTTTAAATTATAGCTGGTCAAAGTTTTTCCCATGATTTGGTTCAGTGGAAGTACACTGACACCATTTTTACCAAAATCGATCAATATTTAGGGGTCGCGCATCGACCTTGAAAATTTCAATTTTGGAAATTTGGCCAAATTGACAATTTTTTACTGAATAAAGATAAATCATCAAATGACCATATTTTCTGAATCCTCTCAGTGAAAGAAATCCTCTCAGATACTTACCAAGTTGATCGGACAAGTGGTTTAGAAGTTACACTCACCTAGAAATAACATTAAAATTTAAAATATCGTATTTGTCCCCCGTTATGGACGTAATCATAGCATCAGTAGCTGGCGCATCCTAAAATCCCAATTACACACACACGCTGTCTATGACCAATATTTTTACTAATCAGTTTGCTTTTTACAGATCAACTGTGTCAATTGATTCTTGTTTGATAAGTCTAGACTTCAGTACAATGGATAAACTGTTAACAACCAGGAGTGGGAAGACTCTGAAAGTTACTTATTCTGGAAAAGAGAAAGCAGCAACAACAGCGCCACCTTCTCTAAGGTCAGCCACGGACGTCTTCTTAATTGGTCAGCCATCTTCCTCGATCGGTGGTGCCAAGTTGCCAACCACCCATCAAGTTCTCCAGTACTTCTTCTATGCCAAGCAGGAAACTACTGACAGGAAGGCCGCCGTAAAAGACACGGTGGCCAATGTTCTGGCATTTTGGAACATGGCACGTATAAAGACGATCACGAGGCGTAACTGCGAAAGAAAACTGGAGTTACTGTGGGAAGAGTGGCGCTCGCTGCAGAAGAGCAAGATGAGAGACAGTGACGCGGGAAAAGGCAGGGAGAAGTTTTCAGAAAATCTGAACAAGCTCTGGGACATCGGAGCTCCCGATGCTATTGAAGAGATACAGAAAAGTCGACTGCTCTCAGACAACAACAAACAAGAAGATATTAAATTTTATGAGGATCAACGGGGCCTGCGCCAGGCAACAATGAGTGGGAATGATAAAGTGTTCGTTGTCAAGAGAAAACGGCAACTCTCAAGACAACAATCTCGTGATGAGCCAAGCACCTCAAAAACGAAATTAGGAACCGAAGCTGAGAGCGACGATGAATCTATAGAAAGCAGATCATCGAGCAACTCCGAATCACAGCTAGAACCACCATACCGACAGCCGAGAGAATCAACTGTGTCAATCAGCCTTCCTCACCGCATCCTCAATGCACCGGCTGTTATTGAAGTGGCTGATCGCTTCCGGATGTCCAATAATCAGGTGTGTATATATCAGTAATGATCTTTCCTTGACAAAGATATAATAGACGTAACGACGGAAAATTTAGTGATTATTTTGTCACATAAAAACCATACGCATCCTTGTCAATTTCCTTTCAATTTCGCACATAGGTGGCAAGTGTCGTGGCGGCAGTCCTACGTTCGGCAGATCCGCCCGCAGACCTGGACAAATTCAGTATCTCGAAGGACACGTCTCGCCGTGGAAGAGTGGCACATCGTTGTGAAGTGTCGACAGCTGTGCAGAAATCCTTCGTATCTCCGAGGCATGCTGTCGTCCACTGGGACGGTAAAGTAATCAAGGTCAGTTTTGCTCTCACCGTGGACGACAGTGAATTAATATGTTCCAGTGACGACAGTGGATTGACATATTCCAGTGGACGATAATGGATTGGCATGTATGGCATACGTTTCAGGACTCTCTTGGATCATTGGAGCACCGCCAGGCGATTCTCATCTCCGGAGCTCCCCAATGCACAGAAGGAAAGTTGCTGGCCGTTCCGACTGTTGCTGACGGCACCGGTCTGTCCCAGGCCCAGGCGACCTTTCGTGCTCTCAAAGACTGGGGATGCGAGAACAACGTGATTGGACTGGACTGTGCTTCGATACAACTTCCTCCAATACGGGGAGGGTGCAGGGTGCGGTGGTCCGGCTGGAGAACATGCTTGGTAAACCGCTCTTCCAGCTGGGCTGTCGCCATCACGTTATGGAGCTCATCGTGGGGGCAGTGGTCATCACCGCGTTTGGAAGAACCACAGCACCAACTGAACCTTTGTTCCAGTATCTGAGGAGAAGGTGAATTTCAAGTCTAAGGCGCATTTGTTTTCTCCAATGATTTTTTGCCTTCAGAGCAATTGAGATATCAGCGTCCTTCTACTAATGATGTTAATAGCAGTCGAAAAGGGAAACTTCAGTCGTTTTCATGCAATATTTTCATAACTCCCCTTTCAGGTGGGACAAGCTCGACCTCTCGACTTATCGCGAGCTGGAGATCGAGCATTTGGCGGAGGTGACGTGGCTGATGGAGCTCCGAGATGAGGCAGTCAAGTTCCTCGGCACCGCTTCTGGTCTTGTCAGAGAAGACTACCGAGAAGTGGCGGAGATTACACTCCTGGTACTCGGGGCCCAGCCACGTCGTGGCACACACTTCATGCGCCCAGGAGCCTACCATCATGCGAGGTGGATGGCCAAGGTTGGTATTTTGAATTAGAAGTTAAATATTGTATTGCCTTCTGCAAACAGCCATTTGAAGTCCCTACCAGAAAAAAATAAGATAAATAATTTACCATTAAACAAACTTATATGGAGTGGTATCGGTATTTATACATCACAGTGCGTATTCGTTTCAGATCATCTACTACACGAAGCTCCTGATGTTCAGCGGTCAGCTGGAGTTCGACGACGAGCTGGTACAGAAACTTCAGAGAGTGGTACTATTTACTGCACTCCTCTACGCACCTGCCTGGCTGGCGGCTCCTGTCGCAGCTGATGCCCCGCTGAATGACCTTGTGTTGTACCAGCGTCTTCTGCAGTACAGGGCTGTGGATCGCGAGATTGCAGAGGCTTCACTGGCAGTGATCAGGCGGCACTTGTGGTATCTGAGGCCTCAGACCGTCGTTTTCGCCCTCTGCAGTGACAAAGTGGAAGACACTGTGAAGCACGAGATGGCAAAGAAGCTGTGCCGCCTCGCTGTGCCCGAGGACTTCACGTATGACAACGTCTCGGTTGATGACACGACGCGCCTTCCGGACCTGATCGATGAGTCATCGTGGTTCGTGTTCACAGGCCTGCAGGTGTGCGCGTCTACGTGGCTCACTCTGCCGGTGAATAAGTGGGATCAAGATAAGAACTACTGTGATCTGAAGAATGTCATCTCGCATCTGAAAGTTACCAACGACGTGGCAGAGAGAGGGATAAAACTGATAGAAGATTACGCGAACACTGTCACAAAAGACGAGTCACAGCTGCAGGGTCTTCTTCAGCTCGTGGAAAAGAGCCGGAAAGAACTCGGTGACTTCAAGAAGTCGTCACTTGCCAAGATGACGTAGCGCAGAGGGAAAGGGAGTTAGCAGAGAGAGTACATGGCGCACGCCTTAAGATGACGTGTGTTCTAACCACGATTCATACAGTTTTTGAACCTAGTTAGGGGCACCGGAGTAAGTGCCTTTAGTGATATCGGTAAACCGTTTTAATACAAAATACATTTGATCTTTCCTTATTCGTTTTATCTTATCCTAAAAAGCAGACAATGGCAGACAGCATATGGAGGTACGGGGACAAATACGGTATTTTAAATTTTAATGCTATCTCAAGGTGAGTATAACTTCTAAACCACTTGTCCTATCAACTTGGTAAGTATCCGAGAGGATTTCTTTCACTGAGAGGATTCAGAAAATATGGTCATTTGATGATTTATCTTTATTCAGTAAAAAATTGTCGATTTGGCCAAATTTCCAAAATTGAAATTTTCAAGGTCGATGCGCGACCCCTAAATATTGATCGATTTTGGTAAAAATGGTGTCAGTGTACTTCCACTGAACCAAATCATGGGAAAAACTTTGACCAGCTATAATTTTTAAAAAAAAGTGAAAAGTGATCCACCCTAATGTACACATCACTGATCTAGCAGATCACCTGGGTCCAGTTCTCTGCAAGGCATTGCCAGGTTATCATGATCTGACAGGATGTGATTACACATCACCCTTCTTTAGGAAGGGAAAAGTGAATCCATTGAAGAAGGCTGAAAAGAACCCGTTACATCTTGAAGGCCTCGGCAGCCTTGGAGAGAAGACCACATTTGTTGATGAAGGAAATCACGCACAAAAATATATGTATACTCTATATGGCCAGGGAACCATTTCATCGGTGAATGAGGCCAGACTGAAGATATGCAGCAAAGGTAGAAGCCAAATGACCCAGACTCTCCTTTACAGAAGATTAAAAGTGTTGATGCAGGCATGCTTCCTCCCTGCAAAGATGTTCTGGGTCAAAAGTTAGCTAGGTGCAACTATGCGGCATATCTCAAGAAGCATGCGCATCTAAGAGATCCACTAGAGAACATGCGACCCACAGACCATGGCTGGAAAGAGGTTTATAGAATTTTTCTACCAGTCTGGTTTACAGGCAGTCAAATGCCAACCATGCTTTCTGAGACCATGGAACTGGAGGATGTCGCAGATGGAGATGAGGGTGTTGAGGACGAAGACAATGATAGTATTTCCGATACTGATTCAAAGGACGAAGATGACAGTGATAATGATGGAGATGATTAATTAAATGTTGTTAATGTTCTTGTTAAATGTCAATAAACCATAATCACCTAAACTTCTGAAAACCTCTGATTTTGGCCATAATTGGCCAAAAAGTGTCCAAAATGGCCATTTTGTCGTAACGGGGATCAATAAGACAGTTTTTTTTAAATCAGCCCCATTTTTACATAGAATACGCTTGTCAAACCATAATCATCTAAAATTCTTAAAATCTCTGATTTTGGCCATAATTGGGTAAATGTGTCCAAAATGGCCATTTTGTCGTAACTGGGGTCAATAAGACAGCTTTTTTTGGAATCAGCACCCATTTTTACATGGAATACGCTTGTCAAACCATAATCACCTAAAATTCTGATTAAAGCCATCTATCTCTTGGAATAATAGAATATGTTTATTATTAATGTTCGAAAGATCCAATACACGCCGAAGAAGTTCAGAGCTAAATTGAACGATATTAAGGGACGTGGGAGAGTGAAGAATTCGGTATTTGGATAGCTTATAACTAAACGATTAATATTTTATCTTAAAACGCGACCTCAAAAAATGACGCGAGGCTTCAACATCTTTCGTATAATCAGCTTGCATTGTAAATAGGAGAAAATGGTTAAGTTAAACCTTAAATTCGATTTTTTCCTGTATAGAAAACGTTATTTACTTAGGATGAACTCTACTGATGAATGAGCGATTAAGAGAACCGTGTTTATTAAGAGAAACGAGAAACTGAACGATATTAAGAGAGACGAAATGAAAAAATTATGTTTTGAACAAATATTAAAGAGAAAGGATAACATTACGAGCAAAACAAGAAAAAATTGAACGATATTAAGAGAAACGAAAAATTGGTCGATAATGAGGAATGACCGATATTAAGAGAGACGAAAGGTTTTGGGGACTTTGTTAAAGCCCTGAAAGATAGGAAAATATCGATTTGTTCAAAGCGTTTCTTTACAACCATTTGATTCAAAGGATTTCTTTATTAGAAATGTGATATTCTCCTTGCTGTTGTATCGCTACTTCGATGTGGTAGCGCTGGACAGATATTAATTAGTAAATATAACACGTGGTCGTTTATACAGAAGGGTTTATATTCACTTGTGACCAGCGAGCATTCATTTTTTTCTCGAAATGTGATACTTTTTTTATTATGGCGATGTCCTAAAAAAAATGTAGCAAATTGTCACTGATATGCTTGCTACTGTATCGCCTCAGAGAGAATTGCCGTTCCAGCGGCCCCCACCCCCCAGAAAGGGTTACTCCAATGTGATAGCGCAGTGGTCGATGTTAATTAGGAAATATAACACGGGGGTCGTTTATACAGGGCTGTTTATGGCTGTGTTCAGAGACCATTAATTTTTCGAAATGTGATACTTTTATTTTGTACAGCGATGTCTTAATGTATCAAATCGGCGCAGCTACAGTGTGTCTCAGATTTCATTCCTTTAATCGATGTCCGTTCGAATAAATAAACTTTCAAATAGTTTTTGGATGCGTTGAAATAAGTACTTCATATAATTGGGCTTGATGGAAACCTTAAGCAAGGACTTGAAATGAATGGCTAAATTACATGAAGCATGGAGTCCATAGTGAAATTATTTATTTTTTGAATTAAGCAATGAGTGAAATTATTAAATGATGTGTTTTAATTCTTTTGGAAGTGAAATTATTAAATGAAATTCTTTTGAAAGTGAAATGCGTTTTGAAGTTTTTCCACAAATTAAATGAATTGAAAATTTAATTGTGTTCTTTTGATATATCGGCCTTGCTAAGTGAAATACTTTTTGATTTATTTAACAAATATTTTTAAATTAAAAGAATTGGAAATTTAATTGAAATGAAGTTAATTACTTTTGAATTAAGCAAGGACTCTGAAATGCTTTTGAAGTAGAGTTAAATTATTTTGGAATTAAGCAAGGAGATGGAATGCTTTTTGAATTACATCGAAACAAGGGAAATTGACATTTTTACATTTGGTTTATATATTAAGATGAATGAGCAGGGGGGATTTGTATATTAAGACTTGCTTCTAATCAGGTTGAAATAATTGAAAGAGGGGGGGGGGGGGGGCTGTATTTTTTTGGTTAAAGTCGCATGAATTAGTTATATAGAAGGGAAACAGTTGAATATATAAAGCCTGTTTCGAATTAATCATAAGTTTTTTTGTATATTGAGGTTGGTTTTTAATGATGCCTTTCTTGGATGTGCAACTGGTTTTGATGGAAATTATATACGTGATGTATTTATTTATACGCCTTGAAGTTTTATTCCTTCGGTTTGGGAAGAATGACGTCTTTTTGCTAAAGCCGGAAACAAATGAATCAAGTGGAGTGATTTTTTTTTGTATATTGAGATTTTAATTAGTTTGTATATTAATTGAAAGAGCTGGGGTGAGTGTCATTATTTTTGATGGTAATTATATATGAGATGTGTTTATTTATTTATACTCCTTGAAGTTTTATTTTTTCGAGTTGGGGAGAATGATACCGTTTAGTTAAAGCCGTTCATTAATCTACACAGAGCTTAGAATTCTGTGCCACTCTACATAACTGCTTCAAATAAAGCGGTCCTATTCGAAGAGTTGCTTTATTTCGGGTGGCGTTGATGCAATGGTTGAGTGAACAGCTACCTTTAATATATTTGTATACATTCCTTCTAAGGGAACATCTCTCCTTTAATATGGGCCATTTAAATATCGGGGTATCCTCTCCATATATATTGTTTGGGTGTATATAAACCCCGCCATCATACGTGCCGCTGGTGGCGCTACTGGTTAGCTGTCACGCTCTCCTGACCGTGTTTCACTGAACCGGGAGCACCTCTCCTCAGGCAATAATAATAATAATCTATAGGTATGCGGTTCCTTGTGAACTTGCACAGTATGGGTGATTGTACGACGTATCTAAAGCGTCAGAAATTACAGGGGAGAAATAAATGATTGTACGGGGTATATAAACGATAGAAATTAGTGTGAGGTTGGGGCTATATAAATTAAATTTTTTGTTATACACGGGGCTCCAATAAACCTTAGCCCCTCACCCATGGCCTAAACCATTAGAGGTACAGTAAAACTAAACATACATTACAAAAGAGAATTTAATCCTGCATTTAATGAGAAACAATTAAAACTTGGTGTTCCCGCCATTGGCTTCCAAGACAGCCTGAATTCGCTTTGGGTAGCTTGACAAAAGTGACGTGAATAGATCTTGATCGTTACGCAAATTTGCTAAAACAGTTTCAATGTGTTGCGTCATTGTATCCTTCGAAAATCGATTTGCTGCAGGTTCTTGAAACAAGAGACATTCAACCTTGTCCTTTATAACTAATCCAATGTGTTCACAGACGTTCAGGTCAGGAGAATTTCCTGGCCATTCTTCATTTCCAAAGAAATCGATCTCATGGTTCCGCAACAACTGTTGAGTGGCTAATGTCCTAAAGCAGGGGGCCTTATCGTGCAGAAGTGTGACCTGATCGACATCCATAACATTGTTTGGGTTTCTTAGAAAAGGAATGACATGCTGGGATAGAATAATATCACGAAAATACTGTCCATCCCAACTCTGATCATTTGGCTTCAGCGCCCACATAAGCTTCTTTGCAGTGAACAAAACAAACACACCAACACAGTCTGGACTTTTTAGTAATTCGCTATAATGTTCATTGTCATCGATTTCATCTGGTGTTGTGGCCCACACTCGATCATTTTGGTAGTTTGGCCGACGTGTTACGTAAACAAAAAATTCATTGGAGACAGCTAAATGCATGAAATCATCCACATCCCAATCTTCAAGATAATGGGCAAACCACATTCTGTCATCGATGTTAAGTTGAGTTTTTCTTGGCTTTGGAAGTTCATGCCAAGGCTTTAAACCTTGCCTATGACGGTACAGTCGAATGATCTCGCCACTAACGATCTTTCCTCTCAACACTTCGATCTCTCTCTAGAAAGTTTAGCACAGCTGTTTTTCCGCTTACGCGTACCGCTTTCAATGATGTTCTTTGTTTCCTGAGAAAGTGGCAAATTTGGGCGCCCAGATTTGGTTGTATCCATTTCACATTCCTCCAAAGTTTTATTCCAATTTCTTTTGACGAAGTCCTCACTTCTTCGCAACTTTTTGGCAACCCATGAACGAGTTTTATAAAGGTGGCTCCAGCATCACGAGCTTCCCGAAATGTTATTGCTCATATGCGATCTATCACACGTTGCCTCTCCGAATCACCAATTAATTTAGAAGCCATTATATTATCACTTTATCAGCTAGAGTAATTTTAATACCTGCAATAAATAAAGAATTTATAATTTTTATAATCACTAAAAACTATTTCGATATAAGTAAACATGTAAGCTGCAAATGTGGGGGCTAAGGTTTTTGGGAACCCCTGCTCTATACTGTATATAAGGGGGAAGTGAACATTTCCAATACGGATCGTTTTGGGGGTGATGAATTTTTGTTATATAAGGGATAGCAGAACATTTCTAATATTGGTCAATTGATTTACTCTCTTAATAATACCTTTAACAACATACACAGCTGGGAACAAATCTCTCCACTAATATATATATATATGTGTGTGTGTTAGTGGAGAGATTTGTTCCCAGCTCTGTATGTTGTTAAAGGCATTATTAAGAGAGTAAATCAATTGACCCATAATATATATATATATATTATATATATATATATATATATATATATATATCAGGGGTCCCGCGTCTTACGGTACCTAAGCGCCAAAATTAAAATTCGCCAGAAATCGCCTCCAAAGTTCAGCAATATTCTCGCAATAGTATCTCTGTTATTAATTGAGCTAGAACGTTAATTTTTGGCTAAATTAGAGTTCTAAGTATGCTAATGAAGATGTTAATGAGTTTTTGGAATAGATTTTCATATTTTATATTTTATATATATTGTTTTTAATTTTTTGATTTTCTTATTATGCCGAACTTTTGGTGAACTTTTGGCTGGCGGTAGAGGTGAAAAAAGTAGTTCGCTTCATAAGGTTTCCAACCATACTTCTAGTGTCGTAAGGTCATTATAACCCAAACCACGCGATAGAGGAAGGGTGAAAATAGTGATATCCATCAAAAACACATTTTCGCTTGTGGTGGCGCTTAGGTACCGTAAGACGCGCGACCCCTATATATATATATATATATATATATAACAAAAAATTCAATTTATATAGCCCCACCTCACACTAATTTCTTTCGTTTATATCATTTATTTCTCCCCAGTAATTACTGGCCATATATATATATATAACATACACGTTTGGGGGTCGACTCTTTTGGTTGTATATATAAACTTTTTGACCATTCCTGCCGCTGGTGGCACTACCAACTGCCCTGGACTGAACCATTAATATGTATGTATACAGGAGAAAATAAATATTTACTCTCTTAATGCTGCCAATATACACCAATTGATTCGAACATCTCACCGTTAATAAATAAATAATTATTCTGTATCTCATTAAAACAAATGTTTGGAGTGGGGCCATCTCCTCTCTACCTTTAATAAATAATTAATTTTCTATCTGACAACTCCCTCTAGAACATATCCTCTCTCCATTAATAAATAAATAAATAGCGCTATCTGACAGGCTCTCCATATATCAGGCAACCCCCTCTAAGTTTGATTCATTATGCTTCGTGGCACGCAGACGAGAACATCTCTCCATTAGTATTCTAAATAATTGTATTGCTTCTAAATAAACAAAATGATGTAGTGATGTTTTATTTAATTCTTTTTGGTATATATATATATATATATATATATATATATATATATATATATATATATATATACTTTTTTACCATTCCTCCCGCTGGTAGCACTACCAGCTGGTCTGGACTGATCCAATAACCTATATGTATACCGTTAATGAGATTACTCTCTTAATATGGCTATCTCATGTGAACATCTCTCTCTAATATATATGTAAAGGTTAATTTTGGGGGAATTGAATTTTAGTTATATATAAGTGATGGCTAAACATTTCTAATATGGCTCGTTTTGGGAATATACTCTCTTACTACTGCTTTTAATGATATTCTGTATGTATGTCAATTAAGTTTCATTGGGTAACCAAATAATTCGCTATCTGGCAACCCCTCCATATAAATAATATCTGGCAACCCCACCATATATAAATAATTAAAATAATATAGCGCTATTTGGCAACCCCCTCTAAGTATTATGCATCGAGAACATCTCTCCATTAATATAATTAAAATAGTACTATCTGGCAACCGTTAATATATAATTCGCTATATGGCAACCCCCTCTAAGTCAGATGTACCTTCTAAGTTTGATTCATTGTTATAAACCGTGGTAGTGTGAACATCTCTCCATTAATATATAAATAATTAATTTGCTATCTGGCAACGTCTCCATATATCTGACAACCATTAAAATAAGTAAATTAAATAGTACTATCTGGCAACCGTTGATATATAATTCGCTATCTGGCAACCAAGCCAAAACAGCCAGCTGAAGCTGGTTCATTATTTTATACACCATGGTAGCGTGAACATCTCTCCATTAATATATAATAATTAAAATAATAAATAAATAAATATAGCGCTATCTGGCAACCATTAAAATAAATATCTGGCAACCCCCTCCAAGCCATCTCCTTTCTGTCTTTAATTAAACTAAATATTACTATCTGGCAACCCCCTCTAAATCAAAACCAGCCAGCCAGCCGAGGTTGGGCCATTATGCCTTGGGACATGCCAGCGTGAATATCTCTCTCTCTCTCTTACCTTCTTCCTCTCTTAGGTTAGGTCACCTTCTTAGGTTTCTCTCTTAGGTAAAGGTTTAGCTTGGTTAAGGTTTAGCTTCTTAGGTTTCTCTCTTAGGTTAAGGCTTACCTAGTTACCCCTTTGGGTAGTTCCCCTTTCATGCAACTTGGGGGCTAACCCCACCCCTTGTTGCATAACCCCATCCCCATTACCCCCATTTTACCCCTAGCCCCTGTGCAACATTGATCAACATTGCATTGCAATTTGCACTCTCTCACTTTGTGGGCATACTACTGGAGCTAATACTGTTCCTTGTGGTGCTGAGCTGAGGACCTCTAATTCTGATGAAGATAGCTAATACTGTTCCTTGTGGTACTGAGCTGAGGATCTCTAATTCTGATGAAAATATTCCTTGAACTGTAACGACTTGTTGCCGCTCACTAAGGCTCATTAATTTTTCTCACTAATTTTCCTGTTATTTCCATATATTTCAGTTTATTTATTATGATTCCATGGTCACACTTGTCGAACGCTTTGGCGAAGTCTGTGTTTATTACATCATAGTTTTCATTACTTTCAAGTGTATCAATAATGTTGTTGTAGTGTTCCATTAGTTGTGATAGGCATGATCTGCCTGACCAAAATCTATGTTGGTTATCATTTAATTTTTTCTGCGTTTCCAAAATGCCATAGATTTTTTCTCTAACTATGCTTTCAAATATTTTACTGAGATGAGTTGTAAGTGACACTGGCCTATAGTTTCTGGCCTCGGATCGATCTCCTTCTTTATATATTGGAACTATGTTCGCTCTCTTCGGGATGCCCAGTATTTCTCCCGTGTCGAGTGATCGTGTCCATATCCAATATAGGGGCTCAGTGATTGCATTCTTGCAGTTTTTGATCAGGGTGGCATTTGATTTGTCCGATCCTACCGCCGAGTGTGCTTTTAGTTTCCCAATAGCTTGTGCAATATTATCTGTTGTAAAGTCGAAGTCCGTTATACTTTCCCCTTGTAGTATTTTTTTCAAAGAACTCGTTTCTATCGCATATCAGTTTGTCAGTTTTTGGGATACTGAAAGATGATTCGTACTGAGCTCTTAATATTTCAGATACTCCCGTTAAATCATCAGCTAAAGCACTGTCTTCATTTTTCAAAGGTCCGATAGTCGTGTAATTTTTCGATTTCCTTTTTGCAAAATTATAGAAGTACTTTGAGTTAACCTTTATTGCTTCTATAGCGTCGTCTTCTTTTTCTGTATGCTTCTCAATTGAGTCCTGTATAACGCAATCTATACTCTGCCGTTTATCATTTAATATTTTTCTGATGTTGCCTTTGCAGTTTCTTAATTTTGCAGTCACTCTTTTTCTCTTTCGGAACAATGACCTCTTTTGTCTCTCGAACCTGTTTTTGTTTTCTATTTGTTTCATTTTTGAGACATGTCTTTCCACAATTTCCAGCGTCTTCTATTCTAAGGTCATTAGCATCTATTCCGTTGTCTTGGCCTTGAAGATGGGTTTCCAATCTACTGCTTCCATGCTGGATGCAACATCTTCCCAGTTTATAGCTTAGGAGTGAAAATTAAAAATTTCGAATTTGCTTCTTTCTATAGTGTGTGTTCTTTCCTTTCCTGTTGCTTTTATATTGGTTGTTATTTCAATAATGTTGTGATCCGATATTATAGTTGGGGATATTCCTACGTTATCGATTAGGTTTCTCTTGTTTGTGAATACCAAATCTAGGCAGTTGTTTTTCTTGGGTTTTCTGTTATTTCTTGTGTTAACATAAATTCATCGGCTAGAGCTAGGAGCATTTTTGCCTGCTCCTGGTCTTCCCGTGTACCCCCTTTGTCCTGGTGTATACATATATTTTTTCTTATCCTTTTATATTTCATGAATGGAAAATTAAAGTCACCACAGAGAAAAATGCTTGGGGTTGGAGAGTGTAGATCTTTTACTCAGTTTATGACCTCTGTAATGGAATCTGGGAATTCTGAAGTTGGCTTGTTCGGGGGTCTGTACATTACAATTAATATATTTACTTTTTCAGTTTTTGCTGCTACACATTCTACGTAGCTGTTTGAGGTACTTATAGCCATTTCTGCCATATGTCTTTCGCGTGTGTAAATAGCACATCCTCCTTTACGCCTTACTGTTCTGTCGGCTCGGAGTATGTTATAATTGTCATTTCTTTTTTGTCAACACAAAATTCACAGTTTTCACAGTTCGCCCGGTAGTTTTTTAGATGGGTTTCCGTGAGGCATGCTGAGGCATGCAAAGTCTGCTCCGGTTTCTTGCACGAGTCTTTTCAAGTACAGTATAAGACTTTGTCCGGGGAATAGTTTGATCTAATTCCCTAATTGGTTAGGATTATATATATATATATATATATATATTTTTTTTTTCATTATCTTTTCTCTAATCAAAATCCATTAGCGGATTATGACCTCATCAGGGATTAAAATTTGACTCTAATGACCCTTTTTTCACCTTTTTCATTCCCTCTCCTCACCCCCCTTCCTCTCTCTCCCCATCACCCCTTTTCCCTTCCCCCTTTCCTAATCCCCAATTACCTCCTCGGTATCAATGCCACCAAACTACTCTCTCAGTGGTAAACAAAGCAAAAAATGACGAAGAAGAGATTAGGACGATCGACTCGTTCAAATAAAGGCAGAAACGAACAACGAACGAATCGAAGCGAAGGAAGACAACGATTAAAAAAAAAAGCAAAAATGATACCACGACCGAACGTAATGACCAAGGTACGAAATTAATTTGGAATTTTCTTCTAATCATGCTCCTTCATGTATTTCGCACTTTTTCATTCTTTATCACCAGTATTTCTCTCTCTCTCTCTCTCTCTCTCTCTCTCTCTCTCTCTCTCTCTCTCTCTCTCTCTCCATACGCACACAGACACACACACACACATATATATATATATATATATATACACTGAGAAAAAAATTATATACCATATGTAGGCTGAGAAGAGAGAGAGAGAGAGAGAGAGAGAGAGAGAGAGAGAGAGAGAGAGAGTAAAGGAGCCACGTTATCCGCAAGAGCAAAATCAAGGTTCAGTGTTGGCCTGTCTCTGCTTCCGGCTAATTCGGATTCTGGAACGAAGTTTTTGAGTAGATATTGAAGATCACCAAATAAACTCGTGATTCAGTTACTGACTCAATCTTTTTAAATGAACAGAAATAAAGACTGAAATTTATAAAGAAATTAATTTAGGAACAAATTTTTCGTACTTGTTTTGACATTAAACAGTAAAATGGATTAAAATTTTAAATGGTCTTTAAGTAATCAATGTAAATATTTGGATGATAATAATAATTGTCGTCGAAAATCCTCCCAACCAATAAAATTACTATTCAATGGTAAGTAGGCAGATTTTATTTGAAACTTTTCATATACAGGGTCCGGGCTTAAATGGCAATAAAATACATTTATAATATTTTATTTTATTGCCATTTAAGCCCGGACACCCTGCATATGAGGTTACTTATAGTATCCATAAGTACGATTGCTTTTTTTCTGCCGAACACACCTGTACGGCGTATTGGTACTTTTCAATGAATTGACGGCAAAAACAAGCAAAACTTAATGGCTTCATTTTTCATTTATAACTCTGCTCGGTTTTTATCGCAGGTTTAACCTAACCGCCACCCTATGTTCATTTGTTATTCACTACTGAATTTAATATATATATATATATATATATATATATATATATATATATATATATATATATATATATATATATATATATTTATTTATTTATTATTATTTTTAAGTAATTTTATACAAAATTTTGTGCGAAATTCAATTCAACGGAATTCAATTTTGGCGTTTCTTAAATGTGAAAATTAAGCCAAACTAAGAAATATGAACTGCAACGTAACTAAAACAGAAAGTAAAGTATACGTATTGGGTATGTTTAGAATTTGAAGAAATGTTTTTCAATATTGTATCAGCACAACTCTGAAAGGATGCATATTATAAGTTAGGTTAGGTTAGGTTAGGTTAATTCAGGTTAGGTTAGCGCAACTCACCTCTCTAAAATAGTTGTTATAGTTTATTACTGCGTCGGTTTTAATTCCGAGTTCATGATCGCAAAATTTTATATTGGTGTATTCTATTGACGACCAATAAATTTTATGTTGGTGTATTCTTTTGCTCACCAATAAATAAACATAATAATCTTAGATAATGGAATATGGGTGTCTTCGAACCACGTTCCATTTCACCCAGCAACTATTTTATTGCATCTATGTTTTTGGTACCTCGATAGGCAATTATTATGTACAATTTTGATCACCATTTTGTTTTGTTCAACATTCTTTTTCTTTTGGTATTACGTTCCACTCCTGTAAAAAAATGTACTCCATCTTCTGTCTGCAATCTATGATATTATGCAACGTTATTCAATTAAATTCTTCATGCATTTTTACTGTAAGTCAACCGATATCTCAACTGCTTAACGTAAGTGAGCGCAAGAGAAGCAGCTTATGAAAAGGGTATTTATTATATATATATATATATTATATATATATATATATATATATATTATATATATATATATATACACCTTATGTTGTTTCGTGCGTTGGTCTCTCTTCACACGGAGGTCAAGCTGGTGGCCCCGCCTCTATGCATATATATATATATATATATATGGGGTTAATGCGCTTCGGTGGTGTAGTGGTTAGCGTCCCTGACTACGAATCCATTGGCTCCGGGATCGAAACACAGTGACGGCAGGCGGCGCGTAGCAAAACCCAGCTGTTCATCCTTCCACACAATAAAAAAATTGGTTGATAGATAAATGGGTACCCTGGGTAGCCTAGTGGTTAAGACGCTAGGCTGCTGGTGGGATGTGGTTAGGATGCCACGTTAAACTGTAGGTCTAAGGTGGAGTGACAAGCTTGACCTTCGTCAGAATGAGCAATTCGGGCGGAAGTAAAACCAACAAAGGTGTATATATATATATATATATATATATACGAGGAGTGATCAAAAAGTATCGATAATTTTATTGCTACGGAAAAATGAATGCAAATAAGAAATAACCGTTTACATATGTGAGTCTTCCTGCCCTCTGGCGTCTGCAGTCTGAAGCAAAATCTGCTACCATGAGTCAGTAGTTGGTGGGAGCGCTTAAAGGGAGGGTGTGTTTTGCAGTACGTCTAAATCTCGAAATGGAGCAACGCGCGTGCCAAACTTGGAAAATCTGCATCGGAGACGAACGAAATGATTAAAACAGCTTTTGGAAATGATGCTCTCAGTGTAGCTAACGTTTACAAATGACACAAAAAGTTTAAAAATGGAGAAACATCGCTTGAAGACAAGGAACGCAGCGGCCGCCCTTCCACTTCTCGTACGGATGAAAATGTCCAACAGATTCGATTTCTGGTACGAGCAAATGTTCTCCATTTTTAAACTTTTTGTGCCATTTGTAAACGTTAGCTACACTGAGAGCATCATTTCCAAAAGCTGTTTTAATCATTTCGTTCGTCTCCGAACGCGCGTTGCTGCATTTCCGAGATTTCGACATACTGCAAAAACACACACCCTCCCTTTAAGCGCTCCAACCAACTACTGACTCATGGTAGCAGATTTTGCTTCAGACTGCAAACGCCAGAGGGCAGGAAGACTCACATATGTAAACGGTTATTTCTTATATGCATTCATTTGTCCGTAGCAATAAAATTAGCGATACTTTTTTATCATTCCTCGTGTGTATATATATATATATATATATATATATATATATATATATATATATATATATATATATATATATATATATATATACCTTTGTCGCCAAAGTAGCAAATAATTTAGAAGTTCCTAATATACATAAAAATAAATATAAAATGGAAAAAATGTAGGTTGTTTCATTAAAGAAAATTTTCAGCCACTGAGTCTAATAGTTTGGTGGCCAGAGTCTGTATATATATATATATAAGGTCATCCCATAAGTAATGTTTTTTAGATCGGAATTTGAAGGACAAAAAAAAACTCAACTGAAACTTTTTAATCTAGTATATATTTTCCATCGGAATCAATGACACTCTGCCAACGTCCTACAAGCTTTTCAATGACATGTTTATAAAATTCAGGCGGTTTTGAGGCAAAAAACGTACAAAGACTGGTGTGCAGGTCATCTAAAGAAGTATACTGTTTCTCGTCAAGATAGTTTTGCAGACTCCTGAAGAGATGATAATCTGAAGGCGCAAGGTCTGGAGAATATAGAGGATGTGGAAGTTTTTCCCACCCAAGCTCCTCAATTTTTGCAGAAGTGATCTGAGCGGTATGAGGACGTGCGTTGTCGTGGTGGAACACGATTCCTTTCCAATTAATTAAAGAAGGTCTCTTTTCTTTTAGTGCAGTGTTCAATCGATCCAGCTGTTGACAGTAGACTTGAGCGGTGATTGTTTGGTTGTGTGGTAAGGTTTCAAAGTGTATTACACCACCTTTATATAACCCACCAAACACTAAGCAACACCTTCCGAGGGTGAAGATTTGGTTTTGGCTGTGGTGTCGCTAGTTCTCCGGCACAAACCCACTGTCGACGGCGCTTAACATTCTGGTGCAGTATCCACTTTTCATCACCAGTCACTAAACGGTGCAAAAACGGATCTTGTAGTTCACGGGAATGAAGAGCTGTGCTAATGTTTACCCGCACCCTCAGATTGTCGACCGACAATTCATGTGGCACCCATTTTCCTAACTTAGGCACTTTCCCGAGTTGTTGTAAATGTCGATGGATGGTGGATGGGGATGAATTGAGTTTCTGGGCCAATTCTTCAACAGTTGTTGAACAGTCTTCTTCAAGTGCGGCTAACAGCAGGTCATCATCAAACTCAGCAGGGCGTCCAGAGCGTGCTGCATCTGTCAAACAGCAGTCACGATTCCTAAACTTTTGAAACCATCTTTGACATTTCCTCAAATGCAGAATATCGTTGCCATAAACGTCCTGAATATTTCGCGTTGCTTCAGTAGCACTGTTCTCTTTTATGAACTCGTAAAGCATTATATGCCTGATATGCTCTTCTGATACCGCCATGTTTATGAGGGGTTCACATAAAGCAAAACACACATCTTCACTGGTCAAGGTCTGTAAAGTATGTAGCGAAACACGATAGATCTCTTAGAAATAACCTTCGGAAAATTTGTGCTTAAACCGAGTAGGACTAGTTTAAACTTAATCTATCGTAAAAAACGACATTACTTATGGGATGACCTGATATATATATATATATATATATATCCCCCCTATATATACCTTTGGTAACCTTTGGTTAGCTTCCGCCCGAATTGTTCATTCTGACGAAGGTTAAGCTTTTCACTCCACCTTAGACCTACAGTTTAACTGGAAACCGAACCACGCCCCACCAGCAGCCCAGCGTCTTAACCACTAGGCCACTCAGGGTACCCATTTATCTACCAACCACTTTCTTCATTGTGTAGAAGGATGAACAGCTGGGTTTTGCTGCGCGCCGGCTGCCTTTACCGGGTCTCGAACCCGGGGCCGATGGATTCCTAGTCAGCGACGCTAACCACAACACCACCGCGGCGCATATATATATATATATATATATGTGTAAAAATGAACCATGAATAATTCCTATATTCATATACTCTCTTATTCATTCGTGTAATTCTTATATTCATTTATATAGTTCTTGTATCCATTTGTATAATTCATGTGTTTATATGGTTCATGTATTTATATAATCCTATATATTCGTATATATTTAACTTCAAATAATACCTATATTCATGTGTGTGTACGTGTATGTATTCATTTTTACATAAGGACCAAAATCGCCTAACGCGAGTTTGGATAAAAATTTTGATTTGCTTTCTACTTTGCCAAATAATTGGTGACTTGTTCTTTTTAAAATTTCTTAATAATTTTTTTTAGATTTAGCTTAATAATGAATCCTGATTAAATTTTGCAATGTTCATGTTTTGTATACATTCTCTCTTCGTTATAAAAGATGAAGTCATGTCTTGCCTAAGTATTTAATTGTAAATCTTAAACCTTTAATTTTTGCTCATATGCATATTTTAGTGTAAAGATGCATAGTTCAATTTCCACTTTTAGTTAACTCGGTAGGTCATGATAACATCAGATCTGAAAATACGCGGTTTAAAATAAAAATATGGTTTCATCTTCAAATATCTTGTTTATCCGTTTAAACATTACCACAGCTAAAACATTTACTTTATTTTCAAATATTGTGCAAAATAATGCAGCCTATAGAGAATAGAAACGGACACAAGTCAACATTTAATAATAATGATGTTAGCAAACCCACAAAATTTCTTCCATGTTTATTCAGAATTAGACTTAGAGGCTGAGCACGACCTGTACATTTTAGCAGTAAATTACAGTAAGAAAAGGTCTTTATCTTCTCCTTCGAGCCTTGCTCTCTTCAGAGAACTTAGTCATTAAAACAGAGAAAAATAATTTCCCGATACGTTACAAGAAGAATCGGGGAACCTTCAGAGAGCTCTACAGAATCCTCCGATCCACTATAAGAAGAACTCGGAGAGTAGTATAGAAGAAACTACTGCGAGTAACAAATCTGCTGCTGCCACCTAACCAGAACCCCCGTCGACTTCGAACCAACCAAGGCCATAGAAGGAGGGGTTAACATATATATATATATATATATATAGACTCTGGCCAAATTATTAGACTCAGTGGCTGAAAATTTTCTTTAATGAAACAACCTATATTTTTTCCATTTTATATATATTTTTATGTATATTACACACTTCTAAATTATTTGCTAGTTTCTTTTTAACATAATGTGTGAGTGTAGATGTGAGTGTCAGTCTTGAGGTGGGGGAACAAAGGGGGAATGTAGTGATAAGGAAATCTAGCCTCGCACGTTATTTGTAACGCCTTGTGTTGTTTACCATTTATTTCACTTTCAAAGCACTCTTTACACTGATTGGATGTTGTTTCAGAAAGAAGGTTAAATTTTCTTAAATTAATATACTAGGGGCACTCAATATATTTTTCCCCACCATTTGTTCTTAGCTAAATAATAGGCCATGGGGCTGAACTGTCTTTTGGGCCATAAGTTTTAACTTTCTACGCTTCACATAGCCGGATTTTTCCAGTTTGAACCTCCCCTCCTTGTATAAAACCGCTTTTAAACGCCCTTCTATAAAACCGATGGTTAATGCAGTTTCAAAAATGGCGTCTGACAGTGATGTGCGTCGTAAACAGAGAGCTGTTATCGAGTTCTTAACCGTAGAGAAGGAAACAGTTGGAAATACTATATTCATAAACTTCTACAAAACGTTTACGGAGATGCTGTTGTTGATCGAAGCACAGTTGGACGCTGGTCTAAACGTGTGAGATCATCGGAGAGAGGGAGATCCAGCCTCGATGATGAGCCACGCAGCGGTCGCGCGGCGTCGGCTGTGACATCTCACACTGTCAGGCCCGGCCCTAGGGTTGCTGGCGCCCCGGGCAAGCTGAACTTCGGCGCCCTTATAAGTATAATTTTTAAAAATTTTCACAAGGAGGAAAAACTGCAAATGTAGGAATAAAGAGTTTATTACAATATACAAGCTAAAGAAAACAGTTCAAACACAGCATCAAAGTTTCAAATCCCTTCATTAATATAACTAGAAGAGAGAGACCGTATCTACATTACTGGCAATGATCTCCACACATTTCTGTTACAAACAAACACTGAGTGGAGGATGGTTGGGTGAGAGAAAGTCCGAAGGGTGCCGTTGATCTCCTAGAGATCTGTACTATGGCCTCTGCAGAACAGTGCAAGCCACAGAGGCCGTAGCACTTCGGCATTGGTCCTAGGGATGGACTTCTAGCTTCTGAAGCCTGCAACAAGTTACATGACTTACATTTATATATGACTTATAAATAAATCCATAATCAAACTCAGTGTGATAGTTAATGAATGCTGACAAATTAGCATACTGTATTCATGGTACAAAAGAAAAGAAAGTGAATTAAGAATTTAATAAGA
This sequence comes from Bathynomus jamesi, assembly GCA_023014485.1. Classification (NCBI taxonomy): domain Eukaryota; kingdom Metazoa; phylum Arthropoda; class Malacostraca; order Isopoda; family Cirolanidae; genus Bathynomus; species Bathynomus jamesi. Next base: position 55,580 of record JAJOZX010001528.1, read on the forward strand.
ATAAGTTAAAAACAATTAAAAGCAAACACAAAAAGAGGCATTCAAATTGGTACAGAATCTGAACAAATTGAGAAGCATACTATACTCCGTTAAGTTCATGATGATAAAAACTGTAGACGTAACGAATTTTCTCCTAATAAATTAAAGAATATGAACAAAAGAACAGATGCTGAAAAACATACATTATCCTAACTAAAACATTTTTTTTCTCGACTTTAGATCTGCAAATGTTTTCATAGCACTTTCTATATCTATCTTTTTTACGAGCTCATTTTCTATTGACAAAATTGCCAAAGAATTTAATGTCTTGTGTCTCGAAAGAAGATAAAAATTCAAGTTTTGTCGGATAAGATTTCTGCAAGAGCATATATTTATTTGAATAAAAATCTTCAATAAAAAATTTTGTATGTAAAAAATTTATTATATCGGATCGCCCTGGCCTAGGATCGCCCTGGCCTGCGACATATGATGATTGTAAAATAACTTAAGAACAGCCAGATAAACACTTCATAAAAATTATAAAATAATTTACTTACATTTCAGCAGGCTATGCTGCCAAGCCTATGCAGCTCTGGTCCTGAGTCCTGACAAGAGATCAGACGGTCCACACCCGCAAGAAACAGAAAGACAACCAATGTGGCTTATACCTGACCCGGCCGACCCCCACCCCCACCTTCAACTCCCACGCTCACCTACACGGTCACATCAACCTTTGTGACGTGTTATCATCCCACGATGGGCCAAGCTGACCTCAGCCATACTACATAAATATTGGCTAATATATAAAATATAAATAAATAAAATTAGAATGCATTATTAAATATCTTATATGATTCGAAGGTCACTAAAACATCATTAATTGTTGCAAATAAACTTACAGATATGCAAAGTCTTATATCGATCAATATACCCGTTTCCCGCGTCCTGAGCCGCCCGCAGCCCAGTCCCACCTTAGGTGACGTGTACTAGCTGACGGTAGTGGAAATTTCCTTTGTCAATTGTTTTTCACAGTTTTGTCACCATAACAGAAAGAATTAATAATCAGATTCTCGAAAATATTACTCCACTCAAGGAATTTTAACATTTTGGTTTTTTAGTTAATTTTATTTATTATTTTCACATTTTTTCTCTTTGTATTTGGAAGATCCCAAACACATGACGTGGCGCCCCCTAGCACGTGGCGCCCCGGGCAACTGCCCGAGTTGCCGGTACCTTCAGCCGGCCCTGCACACTGTGCAACGTGCTAACAGCATCATTCGATCAAATCGGCGCCTCACATACAAGGAGCTATCACTGGAACTAGGAATTAGTGAAGGAAGTGTGAATACGATAATTCAGCAACTGGGATACTCAAAAGTGTATTCACGGTTTGTTCCTCGCCAACTGACTGAAGATCACAAAGCCCAAAGAAAAGAAATTGCTTCTGAGTCGTTGGTTGATATGAGACAGAAGGGGATGACTTCCTTTCACGAATTGTAACTGGGGATTGGACTTGGGTACACCACTTTGAACCTGAAACGAAACGCCAATCCATAGAGTGGCATCACGCAGACTCCCGACGCAAGAAAAAGTTCAAAATGGCTCCCTCTGCAGGAAAGGTTATGGCCACCATCTTCTGAGACATGAAAGGGATGATTCTGGTGGACATTATGAAGAAAGGACAAACAATCAACTCAGAGGCACATATTGCTTCCCTACACAGACTCCAGAGACGTATAAAGCGAGTTCGACCGGAGAGAAAACTGGAAAACGTCCTTCTTTTGCACGATAACGCAAGACCACACAACAGTTTGCAAACAAGAGAGGCCATCACAAAAATACGCTTGACTGTTACCCCACCCTCCATACAGCCCGGATCTGTCACCTTCAGACTTCCATTTGTTTGGGCCAATGAAGGATGCTATTCGTGGAAGAAAGTTTCAGAGTGACGATGAGGTTGTTAAGGAGGTTAAGAGGTGTCTCCAGCGGAACCCAGCGGACTTTTACTAGCAAGGAATAAAGGCCCTTGTTTCGAGGTGGAGGAAAGCCGTAGAAAAGGGTGGAGACTATGTGGAAAAATAGAAACTTGTGAAAAAGGTATGTAACTACTTGTGTACAAAATTTCTGGAACTTACAAGAAAACTTTGAAAGAAAAAAAAAAGGTGGGGCAAAATACTGTACATATATTGAGTAGCCCTCGTACTTTTTTATGCTATACTCTAGTTTAGTGTGTGAAATTTTAACTGTACCTTGCTACGTTTCAGATTTGTAGAGTTATTTTCTTTGTTCTTGTTCTAATTGATAATATGGGCCGACTGTGTGATATTACGCCACGTAAAAAGGGGCGGATTAGTGGTTTATTGATTGCCGATACTTTTTCACAAAAAGAGAGAGCGCGTAAAACTGAATGTGTCTCAATGAAGTGTCCGAAGAATCTCGTAAGTTTAGTCAGTCTTGTCAGTGAGTCTAATATATATATATATATATATATATATATATATATATATATATGAAAATTATTTCACGAAGGTAACACGTGAAAAATATTTATGATGAATAAAACCACGAAGGAAAGGAAACACAAAATGGTGCTCAAGCGCTTTCGTCTAATGACATCCTCAGTGTTCCTGAGGATGTCATTAGACGAAAGCGCTTGAGCACCATTTTGTGTTTCCTTTCCTTCGTGGTTTTATTCATCATATATATATATATATATATATATATATATATATCACCTGAAGATCAGGGCCCCAGCCTTCTTGAGTTAGCCGTTAGCCTTATAAGGCTAACTAACGAAAATATCACGACCTAACCTAACCAATCGTTAGGTCAACTGTACGCCCTTGACGATTGAGTAGGTTAGGTCGTGATATTTTCGTTAGTTAGCCTTATAAAGCTAACTAAAGAAGGCTGGGGGCCCTGATCTTCAGGTGATCCATAATATATATATATATATACAGGGTGTCCGAAAAGTCCCGTCACTCCCTACAAAACGTGCATATTATAATACCAATTTTATTTTTCTGTGATTAATTGAATTTATATGTGGTAGGTCTAAGTTAAGAAACAAGTCACTTGCAACAATTTCTTTAATTACAGTGAATACAGTTACTAATCAAGAATATCTGTGTGCGCACCATCATTCATTCATTAATTCATTAACAAATGACGGACGGTATGGTTTCATGCCGAGATCTTTTGTCATGTGATCTCTCATTGCAGACATGGGGACTGCAAGTTCTTGCGATCGTTTCCGAAGTGACTTTTTTGGTGAACGAGCCACCTATGCAATCACACCTTCACATTGTTCTGCTCGCGTTGTTGGTCTTCCCGACTGTGGTCTGTCCTTGATGGAGCCAGTTTCAAACAGGTTTTTCTCCCATCGTAATACCGTCTTGTTTGGTGGTGAAACCTTATTGAATCTTGTGTTGAAATCATTCTGGATATCATGCATCGTTTTGCCAGGATGTGACCTTTCATGAGCCCATGTGCTCATCACTATCCTTTCCTCCAGAGTGTAAGTGGACTGGTCTGCCATTGTTCACACAACTCTAATACCTCGAAAAGAAAAAAAAATGTCATGATCACATATAAATTCATTAATCACACAAAAATAAAATTGGTATTACAATATGTACATTTTGTAGGGGGTGACGGAACTTTTCGAACACCCTGTGTATACATATATATATATATATATATATATATATGAAAATTCCTGTACCTTTTTTCCAGAAAAAAAGCAGTATATATATATATATATATATATATATATATATATATATATATATAACACACACGCTCACAAATGAGATAGTGTATGATAATTATTATTTTTTTTCTGAAGTGACACTGTGGTACATTGTAATTTAAAAAATGTAAAAGGTTGATTAGGTTAGGTTAGGATATGTTTGTTTGTACCTTACTGCATGTACTTGTGCGCAATCACATCCTTCATACTCTTACTTGTGTTCAGGCCATTTATCGCACGCATCTTAGTTCGATGGTACTTGGGTTAGGTTGGATTTAATAAGGTTAGTTCATTTTAGCATATGGAATTAAAAGGATAATCTCTAGGAGCGCTCCATTTTTCAATATTAAACATACACTCATAAAACATATACCATTTGAAAGCTCACATTTTTCTGAGTCTAAAAATGTAGTAATCCAAAAGTATCAATAGCAAATGCAAGATTATAGAAAACATTACAAGTTACATTTTTATAGTGAATATTTCCTGTTTTGGCTATGATGTACTTTTTTTCAGATTGGGCTATTTTTTCGCTACTCTGCGACTTAATTAGTTGATTGGATTCTGTTCTGTCTATTTTTTTTCCTAATTGGATTCAGTTTGGTCGTGTTTGTGATAGAATTATGACGTGCTGTTCGTGTGGTTTCTGACTTTGTGAACTTGATTCGTCATGTGCCCGATAGAGAAAGCATTGGATTTTTATCTTTTCAATATTAAACATACACTCATAAAACATATACCATTTGAAAGCTCACATTTTTCTGCCTAAAAATGTAGTAATCCAAAAGTATCAATAGCAAATAAAAAGTAACGATTTAATTGTTTGACGCGTGACGTAATTAATTACATTATAAAGGTTGGCTAAGTTATAAATCTTCAGTCTGTGTTGTAAGATGGTTTTTGGTAATTGTTACGCTAACCTAACCTAACATGAATATGTTATTACATTATCATTTGTATAATTTAGGTCTCGGGAGTACGGGGCGCCCCCGTAAAGATCACGCATCACAATTGATCGGTATAGGGTTTTATATTTAAACTAGTTACTTTTTATGAGTGTATGTTTAATATTGAAAAATGGAGCGCTCCTAGAGATTTACCAATTAAAAGTGTTACCTCGCTTATACGATGTGTGTGTGTGTGTGTGTGTGTGTGTGTGAATAATGGCTACAGTATATGACATTTTAATTAGTCAGTAAACTTAAGAAATATAACGCTTTAATTTCAAATACAACTAAATTCATACGTAATTAATTAAATTATATGAAAGAAAATAGGGATCACCTGAAGATCAGGGCCCCAGTCTCCTTTAGTTAGCTTTATAATGCTAATTAACGAAAATATTACAACCTAACCTAACAAATCGTCAAGGGTGTACAGTTGACCTAACGATTGGTTAGGTTAAGTCGTGATATTTTCGTTAGTTAGCCTTATAAGGCTAACTAAAGAAGGCTGGGGCCTTGACCTTCAGGTGATCCGAAAATAGTATTCCTTTTATAAATAAATGTTCATTCAAATACAGTCGTAAAAAAGAGAACTAACAATGGCGATGCTAAAACTGTATTCCTTTGTGCGTAAAACAGCGAAGTTTGTAAACAAAAAAGATAAAGGAGTAAATATGTATTAAGTGAAAAACGTTTGCACCAAAATTTAATTTATGTCCCTAAATGTGTTCGTTTTATATGGTTTTGGTTTCGACAAATAAATGAGACATCGTTTTATATCTGCATTAGGAAAGGTTACGTTAATTTAGGCTACGTTAGGTTAGATTAGGTTGGTCAGGTTAGGTTAGTTGATATGTATATGTAAATTTTGACTTGGTCCGCAATCGATATGGATCGTGACTTATTTTTCGTTGGCAAGGTACTAGTATTGATGGATACCGTAATGAAATTGACTGGATTCTTTGGATCTGATATATTTGCATGTTGGTTATAAATAGATATAGAGTGTAACATATTTGTGGATAGTAGTCTATTATGACTTGATCCTCTGGATCCAGAGATTCTATCTTTAGTTTTAAATCGATAATTAATTTTTTAAATCGATAATTAATTAGTTTTAAATTGATAATTAATTAGTTATGCAAAGATTGGTCGTTGCCAATGTACAGGCAGTTTTTGCATAAATTTCTTATGTTCTTGTGGTTCGGAACCCACGTAAAATTGTAGGTCCCCTCCGCCACCACGGAGGACATACACAATTACGAACACAGTTAGGTCGACCAACCATGAGTGGATCCTAGGGTCTTTGTTGGTCTGTAACATTATAACATTTATACCGTATTAAAACCTAAAAGAAATAGCGCAATTGAAAAGTATGCCACGAATGGAACGATATGAAACGAACACATTTTGAAGGCTAAGTTAAATTTTGCCGCAGATGATATAGCACCATTCATATTAAGAATGGAAAAGTTATGACATCGCCCTACATAAATTTACAAAAGTTAACTCGAAAATAAATATCACTGTTGAATTTGCAGGTACTTTAAGGTAAAATATTTCTCAAAGAACGACAGACACGACTTCTGAAAATATACATACAATGATTACCTTTAAAATGAACACTACAGTGTGTCTACAGTTCCTAAGAATTGTGAACGGTCAGGTTACATCCGGTGGAGTTGAATTTAGTAGGTTGGTTAAATTAAAAATGTTTCTAATTAGAGTGAGTTGGAAGCCTTTTGGGATCACCTGAAGATCAGGGCCCGCAGCCTTCTTTAGTTAGCCTTATAAGGCTAACTAACGAAAATATCACGACCTAACCTAACCAATCGATCGTCAAGGGCGTACAGTTGACCAAACGATTGTTAGGTTAAGTCGTGATATTTTCGTTAGTTAGCCTTATAAGGCTAACTAAAGAAGGCTGGCGGCCCTGATCTTCAGGTGATCCCAAAAGGCTTCCAACTCACTCTAATTAGAAACAATTTTAATTTAACCAACCTTACTAACCTTACCAACTTAACTTATTATGCTTTGCCATTTTTTGTGAAAGTAAAATATTACCTGAAGATCAAGGTCCCCAGCCTTCGTTAGTTAGCCTTATAAGGCTAACTAACGAAAATATCACCACTTAACCTAACCACTCGTTAGGTCAACTGTACGCCTTGACGATTGGTTAGGTTAAGTCGTAATATTTTCGTCAGTTAGCCTTATAAGGCTAACTAAAGAAGGCTGGGGACCCTGATCTTGGATCGCTTTAACATATTGCTTCCCAAAGCATTCGGGAAGCAATATGTTAATGATCCCTCCTGGAAAGCAGTATGTTAAAGTGATTAACACTGGGAAGCAATATGTTAAAAAGAGAAACGTTGGTTGGTTAGAAAGAGGTTGGTAATCTAGGCTAACTAACGAAAATATCATGACCTAACCTAACCAATCGTCAAGGGCGTACAGTTGACCTAACGATTGGTTAGGTTAGGTCGTGATATTTTCGTTAGTTAGCCTTACAAGGCTAACTAAAGAAGGCTGGGGGCCCTGATCTTCAGGTGATCCAAATATTTTACATTCACAAAAAATGGCAAAGGTTAATAAGTTAAGTTGTCCATAAATTTACATTTTCTCGACTAGCTAATCTCTAAATATTATAAACTATTGTAATGTAACTGTTATTGGTTGTGTAATGTCTATTTTTGGGAAGCAATATGTTAAAGTGATATACACTGGGAAGCAATATGTTAAAGAGAGGTTCCTGGGAAGCAATATGTTAAAGTGATCCCTGATCTTCAGGTGATCCAGCTTTTATTACAAAAACTTATGATAGTTACTAGTAACTATGTTACTATTATATAACAGTAAACTAAAGGCGTGGAAAAAGGGAATGTTTGAAAATGCAGAAATTCTGAGTTAGTGGTCCACTTTTTAATTTCTAAAGAGCAATTCGCGACGCGAATCACGTCGCGGTCGCTGCAGTATGCGGGCTCCCATTCTGTCAATTTAAAATCACACGCGACTTGAGTCGTCACGACCCAAATCGTCAGTCGCAAGACGATCGTATGTGGGGATATTTGTGTTGTGTCGTGAAATGTTTTTAATTATTTTTATTTTCGTTAAAGTTAAAAGTTACTCGTACTCTTTCTACTGCTTCACACTGATTTCATACTTGCCAACCCTACCGCTTTAGGCCGTAGGCCACCGATTTTCACATTATCAACACGAACAACATGCAAATAATATTAAACCTTTTATGCTCAGAATGCACGAGAGTGCATCATTTAAGGCTAGATTTTTAAAAATTTCCCTGGGGGGGGCATGCTCCGGACCTCTAGCATTGATTACAAATCCTACCTTTTCCTTTCAAAATGTTGGCAAGTATGTGATTTTTGAATTCTACACAAGGTAGCCGTGGCCGAGATGACTCGAAACACAGCTGCATGGCGGGCCATTGTGAACAAAGAAAGGAATTTTAAAATGAGAACGTTTAACTAACTTGTTTATTTAATTAACCTAGTAATAATGATGGGAGAGAAAAGTGAGTACATAATCACAAGTTACATTTTAGCAAAAAATAAATAAATAAACCACTGCTCATAACAGACACTCTAACGAGACTCGCCGGTCGTGATATTTCAATTTCTGTTAGACCTACAATTTTCGCCCTTATTCACAACGACGAACGGTTATGAATTTAGTTACATTTTAAAATAATTTTTTATGTAATTTTTATATTAACATTCAGCTCATTATATATAATTTTGTTCGTTTTAAAATAATCAGTAATTATATATAATTTTGTTCGTTTTAAAATAATTAGTAACAGTCATTATAAATTACATGTAATTCATTTGAAAATAAGGTACTTACGTATTAACGGGGGGCCACCACATATTGATGATTGGTTAGTTAAGTTGTAATATTTTCGTTAGTTGATTGAAAATTTCTAATACATCATATTTTTAAATAGCAATATTTTAAATATTTTTTTATACAATTTTCTGAAAAAAAAATTATTTTTTTAGGCTTATTCATGATGAAAATTTGGAATCTACAAATGTGTAACATATATTAATCATTGTAAATATTTGAAATATAAATCATTGTAAATATTTAAAAAAATATTGCTATTAAAAAAATATGATGTATTAGAAATTTTCAACTAACGAAAATATTACAACTTAACCTAACCAATCATCAATATGTGGTGGTGGCCCCCCATTAATACGTAAGTACCGAAAAGAATTATTAATAACCATTATAAATTTCACATACAAATTCAACACTTGAAACTTGCCGGATTACATACAGGCTTGCAAAAATTACATTCATCTGAATGTAATTAATTACACATTTGGCTGTAATTGTAATGACAGTGTTATAGTTTACTATATTTGTACAGTAATTATAATTTTAATTAAAGTAATCCAACTTATCTCGATAAATTAATTTTTACTTTCTTCACTGATTTGAAAATTTAGTGTTTTTTTTAACTATTTATTAAAATGAATTCGATTAAATTAAAATTCGGTTGGCAATACTGATGCGTTCAAGTGACTCAGTCACTCAAGAGTCTCAGACTAATCACCAGTCACTATTTGGAATTCAAGGCCGTGTGCCCATGGTAGTAAGAATCAGATACTTGGAGGACAAGGAGGTTTAATAAGGTGAAACTTGAAAGACTTTTGAAAGATCGATAAAGGTGTTCTCAATCGCGAAAAACTATTATTGCGCGCAACGAGGAAGTCTTGGTGTAGAAACATTTAAAAGTCTTCTCTTTATCAAACGTAATCAGGAAATATTTGACAAAATTACTCCTATTTAAATATGCAAATGAAGAATATAAAAATTTATGCAATACTGAATATCGTAGAATTATATCTCAAATCAAAGTTTTTTTCTCTGTAATTCAAACTGAAACAAACAATTTGCCTGATATTAAAATATATTGATTCGTGATCCATTGATACTCCACTTTTTCCTATTTCTGAAATAATATCTATACCATAAATAAATACATAATTACATCTATGGGAAAACCATGATGTTAATTTCTAATTGGCGAATATGATCTTGCCTATTTAACTAGTTTGATAAATGACGTCACTGTAATTGTAATAGTAATTATAATTATGACTATCAGAGCCGAAGTAATTGTAATTATAATTGTAATTCAATATTTATAAAAAGTAATTTTAATTGGAATTGTACAGTAATTATTCCCCCAAAATTTAATTTTTCCAAGCCTGATTATGTATAATTTTGTTCCATTCCCCTTGGGTAGGAAATAAAAAACTTGCGCTGCATTTCTCTCTTGAAGACTCCCGCATCAGGGCTATATAAAGACAGGATTGTCCGCAACCAACGCAAACTAAAAACAAAGACACAGAAATGAATATAGACCAAACTCTTCATTTCAAATTCAAATTCAAAACTTTATTAAAAAAAGAATAAAAGTGACAGAATTTTAAAATTTTTAGATATTTGATGACATTAATATATTCACAGTACTCTCATCTGGATATGTCCTTTGAAGCATGGAGGCTTTTTAGACAAAATTAATGGCATTTAGCTTATTTATTACATAAAAATGGTGAAAGTGGCAAGTAATAGTAATAGAGACAACAAAAAATAATAATAATAGAAATAATAATAATAATCGAAATATTAATAATAAATACAATATAAAGTTTACAAAATGTTACATAATTTTAAATTAAATGATTTGTTGTATATTTTGTAGAAAATATTATATAAAACGGTGAAAGTGGCAAGTAATAGTGACAACAATAATAATAGTAAATATTGAATATTGATTATATAATAACATAATTACTGTTTTCAGTAAGTTTACTCTCTACAATATGTATTTGACAATCGTGCTGTGAGCTGTTCATACTCTGAATACGTGTAAGGGTAAAGCGGGACTTTGTATTTTATATAAAGCAGTGAACCCTTTTTTCTGATTCCCACATAAGCTATTGGCACGTGTCTTTTGAGCATTAAATATATACAGTATATATTAGGGTGGTCCTTATTTATATGGTGAAAAATGAAACATCAAAATGTTTCGGTCTGACCCTCTAGAAATGTGACAGGGGATATAAAAACACTGTTTATGAAGTTTCATGAGAAAATATTAATATTTAGAGGTCGCTCAAGACATTCAAAATTGTGCAATATAATGCGTCATTACTTGCCACACAATTTCTTACTATACCCCCTCCAGTATCATGTCAGCCACCTTAATGGTAGGATGTGTGTGTATTAAACAGGTGCATACTTGAGCTACTTGAACTGGCATGTCTGTTTCTTGGTGCTGCCTCTAATTGTGGTGTAGTCTTTTATGCTCCTGGAGCAATGCATCAGGCACGATGGATGTCAAAGGCCATCTATTCCCTAAAGATTTGGGTGTTCAGATCACAGTTTAAGCTAACAAAGGGTCTTGTGTACTTCCTGCTAATGTAGCTACATAATTAAATGTTGAAATGCATTTGGCAATTGTTTATATTCCTACTTTATGAGAATCTTATAATCCAATATTATGAAGCCGGTGAGCGACCTCTAAATATTAATATATCTCAATAAATTTTCATAGTGTGTTTTTACATCAAATGGCATAGTTTGATGGGGTCAGAGCACGGAAATTTGAAAGGTGAAAAATAAGGACCACCCTAATATATATATATATATATCTTTGGTAACCTTTGATTAGCTTCTGCCCGAATTGTTCATTCTGACGAAGATCAAGCTTTTCACTCCACCTTAGACCTACAGTTTAACGTGGAATCCGAACCACGCCCCACCAGTAGCTCAGCATCTTAACCACTAGGCCACCCAGGGTACTCATTTATCTACCAACCACTTTCTTTTATTGTGTGGAAGGATGAATAGCTGGGTTTTGCTGCTCGCTGGCTGCCGTCACCGGGTCTTGAACCCGGGCCGATGGATTCGTAGTCAGCGACGCTAACCACTACACCACCGAGGCGCATATATATATTTACCTTTCAACCTTTCAAAGGTTCCGTGCGATGATTCCTCATTTCACAAAGGTCAAGCTTGTCGCCCTTCATATATATAATATATATATATATATATATTATATATATATATGCGATAGAATCTTTCCGAGGGAATCGGATCCTTGTAAGGAATATGAAGACCAAGGCGAGAGTTCCAAGCATTTATTATAAACGTTTCGACCTGTCGCAGGGATCATCTTCAGTAAAGAAGCGAGATAAAAAATAAGATAACAATATATTATATAACAATATATTAGAGTTGATATTAACTACCAAAGACAACTAAACTTTCTCAGGGCTGATTTCGATGACCTCAAAAATAGCTTAATTAAAATTTAATGTTAGTGAACAGCAGTGTTGGGCACTAAAGCGTTAATCCGATAACAGTTAATTAACGAAGTTAACTTCTTTTAACGGACTATTAACGGAAGTTAATTTCCATTTATCGTTATCGGACCAGTTAACTTCCGATAACTCTATATTTAGTCTGTTAAAGTCCGTTAACACGTTAACTGCGAGGAGTCATTCACGGAAGATCACTGCTCCGCGAATGAATTAAAACCGCCATAACTTCAGTCTGCCAATTCCGTCCTCTACCGCAGTGGAACGGCTCTTCTCTCTCGGCAATGACATCCTGAGGCCCAAGAGGTCAAGACTGGCAGTTGGGCCTAACTTTGAGAAGTTGGTCTTTCTGAAGGGCAACCAGCACATTGTGTCATAATCTTTAATAAATGTGCCTAAAATTTAATTTTACCTTTCAGTTCCCGCCATAATAATTCTCTGGTAAATTAAAATTTAGTTAATGGTTAGTGGTTACAAGGGTTTCAAAACATTTTGTAATCAGTACATTTTTTATTAAAAATAAAAAAAGTTATTAAGCAAAAAAGTTGCAAAACTTGATAAAAATACAGTTAAATACCTATTTATTGTTGGATTTTGCATAAATAAACATTTTCTATGGGTTTTAAAGCTTTTTTCCTTGATTTTTTAAATGTTAGTAAAGAAATAGTTATCGTTAACGGATTATCGTTAAATTTGTAGTAAAATTATCGGATTATCGTTATCGGAGTTAAAAATTGGGGTTAACGGATTATCGTTATCGAAGTTAACTTTTTGGTTAACGGTGCCCACCACTGGTGAACAGTAACAACATAGATGATATTTGGTGTTCAGCTAAAGACGGGTTCATGGAAAGACAACTTATTTATTCCTCTCAAAATTCGGCTAGTTCAATAATGATATTAACTATGTTATAAAGGAGAGAAATAAAACGTACAAACAATGGAAAGGGACTTCTGATCATAGGCATAAACGAAACTTTATAATCCTCCCGCAGCGTGTTAGGAGGACGCAGGTTAAAAAAGCGAAAAGCGCAAAAGAACTTAGAGTTGCTTCTGTCTGCAAATCAAATCCTGAAAATTTGTTTAGTCGTGTCAGGAGCAGAAAGCCAATTAAAAATAGAATAGATCCTATGAAATATGAGACGGGGGAACTAAAACATAGCAATGCTGACATAGCAACCGTGCTAAGCAATTTTTTTCTGTTTTTACCAAAGAGGCAACCTCAAATAGTCCTTCGGCTAAAATTCTCATTCAAGCTGATGTTAGAGATTTAGAAATTTGCTTGTTTTCTTCAGGAAGTACTTCTAGCCTTGGGCTAAATCAGCACCTTTAAATACCCTGGTCCAGACAAATTCACACCTCAGAGAGGTAAAGGAGGTTATTGCTGACTTTCTTATCCATATCTTTAACAAGTTCCTTACACTAGGCAGAATCCGAAGGATTGGAAGCTGGCCAGTGTGACTCCTGTCTTCTAAAAAAGAGCCAAGGAGTTACCTGGCAACTACAGGACCATTATTTTAACATCTGTTGTAGATAAACTTTTGTAATCAATATTTAATGCAAGAATGGTAGATCATTTGGAATTGCACCTCTTAACGGATTCCTAGCATGGTTTCGTAAACATAGGTCCTGTCTAATTAACCTGCTGGAATTCATGCACAACTTCCACATGTTTTTTGAATATGATTGCCCCAGGGCAGCAGACGCACAACATTTAGACTTTAAAAAGCTTTTGCTAAAGTGCCACACAAGCGACTTATGACGAAGGTAAAGGTAAGGGCCTTGGTATAACTGGAACCGTGGATTCAATACTGGATTAGCGTTATAGAACAACGGGTGTTAATAAACGTTGAAGCCTCAGTGTGGGCATCAGTAACAAGTAGCGTCCCACAGGGGTCGGTACATGGACCGCTTTTATTCATTATGTAAACGATATAGATACTGGTATATTATACACCATATCAAAGTTCGCTGGCAACAGTAAATTGGGCTCTTGTGTGGGTAGCGCAGAAAGTGTCCTGAAAATCCCAAATGAACTGGTAACTGGTAACCGATGTGCAAACTATTAACTACACGGGCAGGAACTTACAACGACCAACTTGGAAAAAGAATATGTGGTATTTATAAGCAGTGATCTCAAGTTTGCCAAACACTGCGTCGAGTTTGAAAGAAATCTAATAAAATACTAGATTATATTAAAAGGTAGTTCTCGTACCGAAGCAAAGATGTTGGTCTTCCTCTCTACAACGAGATAGTTAGACACCACCTCGAGTACACTGTGCAGTTCTGGTCCCCATCTTTGAGGAAAGACATACAACGGCCTGAAAATATTCAAGTCGGATACGAAAATAATCCCGACCGTCCGTCACAAATCATACACTCGTAGACTCGCT